>NW_020770636.1:0-20474 GCF_900518735.1 Pseudonaja textilis | reverse complement strand
TCTCTCTCTCTCTCTCTCTCTCTCTCTCTCTCTCTCTCTCTCTCTCATCTATCTATCTATCTATCTATCTATCTATCTATCTATCTATCTATCTACCTATCTATCTATCTATCTGTTATAGATCGGAAAGAAGGGGAGGCCACACCAGAGCATTCCAATAACACACTTTATTCAGGGGAATAAAGGGGGCTGTCGCGTCTGCTTCTAACCAGGCAGACCTACCAGCGAACAGCGGCTGGCTCGACCTCGCAGCCGGCTTTTATAACCAGCTGTCGAAGGGAGCCAGCCAATGAGGGCTGCTGACGCCCCCGCGGAAGGAACGGACCTGATGGGGAACTTGTGTCAGTCCCGGGGACATAACATTATCTATCTATCTATCTGTATTTATATCTAGGGGGGTATATATCAATGAGTTGTTGTAGCTAGGCACTGTTCATCCTCTTGTCAGATGATTTCCCAGAAGACAAGCTATACCTGGACAGAGATAAGCCTCAGTCTGGGGAAGTAAAATAGATACAGGTTTCAGAGAGAGAGAGTTTCTATCAAGGGAGAACAAAAATGTAAAAATGGACTGATGAGCTAGCAAAGAAGGAGAGTAGTTAAGAGTTTTGGAGAGGAAGATGACTAGTGAACCAAAATGGAGTTTGACAGCTTTGGCTATTGAAGATAAACTGGTTCCAGACTAAAATCCCAAGACCAACATGATGTTAGCCTGAAAGGTTATCAGCTAATTGTAAATAAAACCAAGGACCTGAGGAGGTGATACCCATATGTATCATAGAATCATACAGCAGGAAGGGACTTTGGAGATCTTTGAATCCAACCCCTGCCTAAGGCAGGAAATCTTATTCCATCCTGGACAAATCATTGCACAATCTTTGTTTGAAAACCTCTAGCAATGGAGCACCCACAACTCCAGGAGGCAAGTTGTTTCATTGATTAATTACTCTCACTGACAGAAAAAAAATTCCTTAGTTTTGGGTCGTATCTAGGCATCTACTAGGCATGGTAAAATCTCTCTTCATGTTGTCCATATTTTCAGCATAGATTTAAAGTATCTATAAATTCTAGATAATTTTTCTGGAGTCATATATATTATTCTTGCCCTCTCCTCATTAGGACTCCTCACTTTACAAAGTTCTACCACTTAAAGACAAATTGAGTCTGTACTTGTTCCTCCATGTCAATCCAGGACTTGAACAATAACAAATAACCTACTCTTCAACCAATCCACCATCACCCAAGACTAGGCACGCACGCCACTAACTACCTCAATTCCAACTAAGCTGTCCTTAAATGCAAGCTACTCAATGCAAGAAACCTTGTGAATAAAATACCTGAAAGTCCTTACATCTAAAAAAACATCCAAGTTACTCAGGAGCTTGCTATTCCTGAGACCATCATCTGTGAACTGTCCTTAAATATCACATCTCGATTCTTACTATGTTACAGAGCTCCTGATTATGACATCGAACATATAAACAAGCTAAATTCACTACTAACATGGGCAACATCCTGCCACACGCTTTTATCTTTCTTGGTGATTTCAATCTACCTAATATTAACTGGACCCTAAACGAATGTAAAACTGAACCCAAACATGCAACCTTCTACAATGCTGTAACAAATCTGGGACTAGAACAACTAGTAACCAACAACACTAGACTAAACAACTGCCTCGATCTCATCTTCTGCAATAGTTTGAGTTCAATTTATGGAATACAAACTAAAGAACCCTTTTCCAACAGTGACCACAGCATGATTGACTTTTGTCACAACATACATCCACACAAAAATCATCACAATGACGTGATTCCCAATTATAACTTCAAAAGAGGCAACTATGATCTTATAAACAATGATCTCTCATCCCTTGATTGGCAATTTCTATTCACTGAACGCAATACTGTTGAAGACCAATACAACATATTTTTACTTGGAGTCAAAAGAGTCATTAATCTATATGTACCAATAACAACTCCCAAAACCAGAAAAAACAGATTACCCATAACAATAAGTAAACTTCAGTCCAAAAAGAGACCACTTTGGCAGAAAAACAAATCTGGTCACATTGCCAACTTCAAAAGCCGATACAAAAATTTATGCCACCAGATAAAGACTGAATGCACCAATTATCACATTAAACAAGAGGAAAACCTTTTACACACCAATTCCACCCACACTTTCTCACAATTTTGTAAGCAACAAACTAAAAGACTTAAGGTCCATCCCACCCCTGAAAGGACCAAATGGTAAAGACTGCAACGACGACACCATTAAAGCCAACCTCTTTAACACATTTTTGGCTCAGTATTTGTAAACAGTAATGAATCATGCCCAGTATTTCCTAGTCAAACAACAGGCAACTACAATGATCGATACATATCGATTTTACAGAAGACAATGTTGAAAAAGCACTACGCAATCTAAAACCATCTCTATCTATTGGTCCAGACAGAACATGTGCCTACTTCTTAAAAAACCTATCCACTGCCATAGCAGAACCTCTAAGCATAATCTTTGGAAAATCTTTCAGGACCAGCTCCTTGCCTCACCTATGGTCACTAGCCATGGTCATCCCCATCTTCAAAAAGAGAGACCCCAGCCTCCTTGAAAATTACAGACCAATCTCCTTTTGCTGCGCCACCTGTAAAGTCATGGAATCAAATATTAACCAATCCATTATCCTCCACTTAGAGACAAACAACCTACTCTCCAATAAACATTTGGTTTCAGAAAAAACCTATCCTGTAATCTGCAACTCTTACACTGCAAAAACATATGGACTAAACAATTAGATCAGGGCAAAGCAATAGACACGATCTACATAGACTTCTGTAAAGCCTTTGATTTAGTGGTACATGACAAACTACTCCTAAAACTAAAATCCTATGGTATCTCTGGACAACTGCATAACTGGATAGAAGCATTCCTGTCAAACAGACAACAAATGGTCAAAATTGGGAGTGTCCTACTAAATTCTGTATCTGTCAATAGTGGTACCCCACAAGGCAGTGTTCTAGGACCAACTCTCTTCAGACTCTACATAAATGACCTCTGTGATCATATTAAGAGCAATTGATTTCTCTTCACTGATGATGTAAAGTTGTTCAATACCACAGACAATACTGCTACCCTTCAAAAAGATCTTGACTATGTATCAAAATGGTCAAACAAATGGCAACTTCAAATCTCAACAAATAAATGCTCTGTCTTACATATTGGCAAAAAAAAATCAGAAAATAAAATACAAGCTCAATAGTCAAGACCTTGTTGATGATCCAAGCTCTATAAAGGACCTTGGAATACTCATTTCTAATGATCTAAGTGCTAGAGCCCACTGTAACTACATAGCCAAAAAGGCATTAAGAGTTGTTAACCTAATCCTACGTAGCTTTTTCTCTGGTAATATCACACTAGAGCATACAAAACATTTGCTAGACCAATCCTCGAATACAGCTCATCAGTGTGGAATCCACATTACGTATCTAATAGTAATACAGTTGAGAAAGTCCAGAAATATTTCACAAGAAGAGTTCTCCACTCCTCTACTCATTGCAGAATACCTTATGCCACCAGACTTGAAATTCTAGACCTAGAAAACCTAGAACTACAACGCCCTTCGGTTCCATCTAAGTATAGTATATAAAATCATACATTGCAATGTCCTACCTGTCAATGAATACTTCAGTTTCAACCATAACAATAGAAGAGCACACAAGAGATACAAACTCAAGGTTAACCACACCAAACTTGATTGCAGAAAATACGACTTTGGCAACAGAGTGGTCAATGTCTGGAATACTCTACCTGCCTCTGTGGTTTCTTCCCCAAACCCCAAAAACTTTAACCTTAGATTGTCTACTATTGACCTCACCCCTTTCCTAAGAGGTCTCTAGGTGGCGTGCAGTGTCTATCTCCTCAGCTGGGGAGGTTTAAACTTGGCGCTCTCAAAAGAGCGCTCGCGGCTGTGCCTGTCAGGCGGCGTCTGTCTCCTCAGCTGTGGAGGCTTTAAACTTCGCGCTCACAGAGAGCATCTGTGGCTGTGACAATCAGCTCTCGGTGGCTTCGGCTCTTTTTGTAGTGACTGAGCTCAGCTGTTTTATGTCCAGTCGCCTCTTATTTGTATCCCGCCCTCATCACCAGTGTTGTGGAGCAGCGGTAGATATGAGGCAGACACAGAGCTAACAGTGAAAGGCTTTATTCGGTAAATAAAGGGTTGCCGCGGCTGCCGGGGCTAACAGGCAGTCAGCTGCTGGCAACGGCTGATCCCGTTTGACAGCTCCTTTTATAGCCAGCTGTCAAAGGGCATCAACCAATGGGAGTGATCGGCGCTCCCTCCAGAAACGCGGACCAGATTGGGAACTGTCGTCAGTCAGTGAATATAACAATTGACCTCACCCTTTTCCTAAGAGGTCCCCAGGTGGCGTGCATAGGCACACCAATGTGCCTACCATCCCTGTCCTATTGTTTTTTTTATTTTTCTTATATGTATCCATTTCATGTATCCATAACTACATTTATTCTTGTACCTATTATCTTGTAAAGTGATTGACAAATCAAATTAAATAAAATAAAAAAACCACTCCCACTCATTATTCTTGGTACTGGGATTTCATCTGATGCTGATCAAAGACTCATTGAGGGTATGGAGTCCAACTTCCTATTTAGTGCAGGAATCCAAATTAAAACAACCCAGACAGATGCATGTTCAACCTCCCCTTTAATACCTCCAATGAAAGGAAGCCATCTGGCTCTCTAACTAACTGTATATTGGTAATCTTTCAGACTTTTCTGTTTGGCCATAATGTGTAGGAAACGTAATAGTTTGAGTTTACAAAGAAAATCCCAATCTTCAGAATGGCAAGCAAGCAAAGGAGAAAACATCAATTCAGAATTCTAGTGGGCTTCATGTGGCTTTGATTTAAGCTCCAGTTGGGAAAATCAAAGCCTTCTGGGGTTCGGTAAGAGAGGGGCCACATCTAATGGATTTTTACCTAAAGATCCTTTCAGTCTCCACATGAAACTTTTCTGTTAAGATTTAATTCGGAGAAAAACTCAATTCCTATCTGTTCTTTAGTGTATTACTATTTAACTAGAGACAGTTGGAGGCTCCTGTGTGACAGTAGATCCATTTATTTTTATGACTCTTTTCCAAACAATTAAAAATACCTAACTCACCCACCCCCAAAAAGCAATCAGAAAAAGTGCTGTGAGCATGCTTCAAAATTGACTATTTTGTGCATAAATTTAGAAAACATCAAACAATCCAAGGAATACGTTTATGATTAGAACGAGTAAAATAAACCAAGGAAACATGTTGTAGTGAGTGTACTAGAGCCACTGCTTTATCTTTTTTTAAGTTTTATGATAGTTTTACAAAAGTACACCACCTGTCCTTATTGTTGTTGTCCAGTTACAAAGCCATGTCCAACTCATTGTGGCCCCACAAAGCAGGACCCCTGTCATCCACTGTTTCCTGGAGTTTGCCTATGTTCATTGCACCAATGATATATCTAACCATCTCAACCTCTGCCATCCCCTTCTCATTTTGCCTTCACTCTTTCCCAATATCAGGGTTTATTTTCTAATGAAGACCTGTCCTTAGTGAGAAACATTCTTAATTTTGTGTGCCATTAGCCCCTATTCCTGAATTGAAAGGCTTTGCTCATTGACACTTTTTGACTTCTGCAATGACATCTACATGGAGCTGCCCTTAAACAGCATTCAAAAGCTTCAGCTGATGCAAAATTCAATGGTGTGAGAAACTATGGACATGGTAGCCCATGCCAACATCTTACTCAAGGAACTACCAACTTAGACAAACAATCCAATAGTAGACAACAGATTAATCAAGGAATCACCGAGAACACTCTTACCAACACTGACAGGGCAAGCCACTTGTATATAAACAGAGAGCAAACTCCACTCCCTTCTTGACCTAATAATGTTACCTAGTTGGTTAATGAAATATCTGCAAGAAAACAACCAAGTCAGAGAAGATCCAGGACCCCCCACAGATGTAAATTTAGGAAAAATAAAAGGAAGCTTCCTACCACCTCGTGTGATTTTATTTTCTTTTTCTTGGTTTTCAAGTGAGATTGATTCCATAGGGTGAAAACAAGATAATTTTCAGTTTTGAAGGAGGAGGAGGAAGTCTTCTGGAATGATATTGCCCAGATGACTGCATTTTCCACATGAAAGTGCTTCACAGATACTTGAAGGGAGCTGTCTCCCCTCAATCTTTTTTCTTTAGACTAAATATATTTAACATCTCTAAATGTTCCTCTTACAATTTGTTACCTGCCTCAGAACATGATCCTATTTATCAATGTCTTTCTTAAAATGCAGTGCCCAGAAGGAAATGCAATATTGACAGTGCAATCTGACTAATGGAGACTTCAGAGAAAGAATTATTTATCTTGTTACTGACATTATATTTCTGTTTTGATGCAGCCTAGGATTGGTTGTGATTCACCAAAACACCTAGATCCTATTCTTGTGACTTTGATTTTTCCAGCCCAAATGGAAGATTTTGCATTAGTCTCTGTTGAAAATCATCATTCAGGTTTCTGCTCCTTGTTCTAACTGTTGATATTCCTGAATTTCATTGTTGTCCTTTAAGATGTTTGGTGTTCCTCCCATCTTTGTATCATCTGTGAAACTGATAATCATATGCTTTAACCACTCATCCAAGTAATTTATAAGTACATTGAACAACACAAGTCTGAACACCAAACTCCACAGTATGCTATTCAACATTACCTTTCAATTTGATATGGAGTCAATAGTATACACACATTGGTGCTATTGTTAAACCAGATTTTTAACTATGTAATACCGTAGTAATATAATCCATATACAACTATCTTCTCTGATAGGGTTTCATGGAAGGTCATATTTTTCTTTTGTGTGATACATGGTTGGGTTCCTTAAAAAGGCTATTAAAGCTAGGCATACCTAACTCTCTCATTCTCTTTATATAGGACTTAGATTCTAACATCTGACTATATTTGTTGTCTTTCTCCAAACCTACTTCAAGAAGTCTGGCTCTTTTCTTAAAATGTTATATTTAGATTTGCTCAAAATTCCGCATGTTCTTATGAATTCTTGAAATAAGTTTCCACATGCATAATTCAGAATTCTGTATTTCCAAATATGCAGAAAGAAAGAATTAACTTCATTACATGGTAGTAATGATTGTTTGCAGGTCTACAAACAAAAGTGTGAATTTCTTTTCTTCCTTTTCAAGATAGTTCTTTGGTTGAAAGGATATATCAGTTAGTGACTGCACCAAAGTTGTTACCAAAACCTAGCTCATCTAAAGCAACCAAATTCCTTTGATAATAAAGACATTAAGCAAGCAAACAACAATTGTATACTGAGCTCCCGATACAGCATTTGTATGTTGCTGAGAGGTGGTATTTAGCAGATTCTGACCAGTTCTGGAGAACTGGTAGCAGAAATTTTGAGTAGTTCAGAGAACTACCACCTCTGACTGGAGATTTTACAGTATCCTTCCCCTGCCACACCCACCAAGCCATGCCCACAGAACTGGTAGTAAAAAAATTTGAATCCCACCACTGGCTGAAAGCCCTACACAAAGACAGAATCAGAGTTTATATAAATATGGCCAATTATGTAACTAAGACAAGACAAAGGAAAAGATGGACCTAATATAAATTGCAGCAGGACATTGAGATATCTTTGATCTATTCTAATTATTTATTCCATTCTACTAAGTCAGTACACTAGCTATACTATCTTTGAGTTATGGTCAGTGAAATATAAATATAATTCTGGAATCTTCAAACTTGACAGCTTTAAGATTTTGGACTTCAACTCCCAGAATTCCTCCTCCAGTCATGTTAACTCAGGAATTCTGGGAGTTGAAATCCACAAGTCTTAAATTTGCCAAGTGTGAAAATCCTTGGTCTAATTCTTCCCCCTGTTAAATTGACTCAGGGACAATTTAGCTTCAATGTTTTATTACAGAGGCTGTTGAGGTAATTCCCTATTAGGAGAATGAGCGCATCCAGGGAGAGGTAATGTTGAATAATACACACACAGCACACAGATACACTGTACAGTAAATGTAGGTTTTTACTTCCAATAAACGTTTAAGCACAGTCCAAGATAAGCAGTCCAAGTCATTCACAGGTAAAGCAGTCAGTGTTCAGTTCAGGGATAATCCAAATTTCAAAGTCCAGTATCAAGAAACAGTTCAGTAACAGACTTACATCAACGATCAGTAACAGTCATTTAGGAGAAATGACAACTCTCTCCAACAGAAGGAAACAGAGACTCACTGAGACTCTCTTCTGAGACTAAACCCAGGTTTCTGGCTCCATCTTATGGCCATTTGAGAAACCACACCCAATTACAGGTTTAGTATTCTCTTAATGACATAGTATTAAAATGTCTATCCTAGTTTATATATTTCCAACCCAAATAACCGTTAGGTGACTTACATTCCTAACAAAGACATTTTAAGCAGTTCAGATTTATGGGGAGCATCCTATTTGTTGGTGGAGAATGCAACTCATATGTATATGGAGAGAAGGGCAGGTAGCTTTTGTCAGAAATATAGAAACAATCATCTGGACAATCATCTAGTTGGGTTGCTATACTCCATAATTACTACTATGAGAAATGAATCAATAAGTAGTTGTCAACAACTAACTGAAGTTTTCTCCATGCAACCTTATTTCAGGTGGCTTTTACTAAGGCAAATGAATTCAATCTAAAATGGGAAAATACACATGCTGAAGTTTTTCTGTATTTTTTTTTAAACTCCCCCCTCATACTCACATATGCCAGCATAAATAAATAGCTTTTGAAAAGCAGTGGAGCAGAAACTCATAGATTCTGAATCTAGAGAGTAATTTATCTTCCTAAATAGATTGTTGTGCATCTTAAGGAGAAGCAGCGTAGCAAGAAGAGTACACTCAGAAAACTGCAACAAGTTTGATTTATACTGATTGAATATGAGCACAGCAGGAATAGAAGAGACATCCCAGATCAGTGCAGAATCCCAATGCACCAGCTTACTACTAGTAGGAATAGCAAACTGAAAACTCAGTGTTTTATAAAACAAATGGGCTTGTTAGGAAAGAAACTAGAGAAGTCATCTCTTTATTGCACTGATGATGTTCCCTAATTTGGGTAATGAAAGGACTGCAAGAAAACAACCAAGCTCAGAATGCTCCAAGGATGCCTCATTAGATTGGTTTCCCAAATTTTGGGTTTTGGGAGTCGCTGGTTTTGTACAATCCTAGCGGTAGACATCTTTTGCTAGGATTTGGGACCTGCCTCAAGATTATTCTGGATTTATATTCAGGAATGGCCATCCCTTTGCACTCTGATTCACATATTTTTTAAAGGGATCCTAAAATATAAGCAAAAAACATCTCAAGATGTTCATGGCACACAGGTGCCATGGCAACTACTTTTTCTGAAGCCCTTAACATATGGAATGGTTCAGATGTCTAATTTAAAAAAAATGGCATAAATGTAGTATTTAGTAAATTTAGTAAGAGCTTTGATGGCGCAGTAGTTAGAATACTCTATTGCAGACTAATTCTGCTGACTGCCAGCAGTTTAAATCCTGACCAGCTCAAAGTTGACTCAGCCTTTCATTCTACTGAGGTGGGTAAAATGAGGACCCAAATAGTTGGGGGCAATATGCTAATTCTGTAAGCCACTTAAAGAGTGCTGTAAAGAACTGTGAAGAGGTATATAAGTCTAAGTGCTATTTCTATTTCTTCTAAAGGAAACCTGGCAAATGCACACAGTCAAGAAGCACAGTGATGTGGCAACCGCTACCAACTTGCCTCCATCTCAATCTGTGGTGCTCCAATAGTTGCCATCACACTAGTTGGAACAGCTTCTCCAAAATGAATCCCCTTCAGATATATCATCCTGGCTAGGATAAAATATAGTTATTGTTCACACCTCTATTGATTGTGTTTATTCAAGAAAAGCTATTTATCTGTCCTCTTTTTAAAGTAGGCATTTAAGCTATTTTCAATATATGTTATTTTACATGTTATATGGTCTTGCATTTTATTGTGTTTTTCTGGTGTCTATTGTATTGTAACTCAAAGTGGAATGTAATTTAGAAAGAAAGGCAGAATATACTTCTAATATAAACAATGTGAATCTGTTGTGATTAAGCCAGTTTTGGCTTCAATTAAGAAAAATCCTCTAAATTAACTGGGATATCCATTCCATTTACTCCCTCTCATGATAAAATCCTCATCCTTTTGACAATATAAAAAGTATCGGCTAATATAGAAGCTTATCTCATCTCATTTTTATTTTTCTTACCTAATACTGACAATAACTGCCCATTAACTATGTGTCCCATTGTTCAGTTAGAATAAGTGCTATTCCTGAGTTTACTAGAGAAGTGCTTTTAAAAAAATACACAGCTATTTATTGATCATTATTTCTTTCTGTAATTATTTATTGATTACCTGTTTCCCAAAGGACTCAAAGCAGTTTATAAAACTATGCACTAAACTACAGCAGTTAAAACTTTTAACACTCTAAGCAACCTAAGAAAGATGGTTCAATAACATCATCACCCAAACATATTGCAAAATAAGATAGTTTTTAAGGTCTTTCACAAAGCCAGAGGGTTAAGAGCATTTCATATCTCAGGGGGCAAAATGGTACAGACATTGATGCAGTTCCTGAGATGCAATTACTGAGATTCATATTGTCAAGCTCCTAATCCACTCATTCCCCGTGGAATGGGAACACTTGTCATTCTTTCCACTGATGTTTACAGAAGATGGACCATGTCTGGATTGACTAGGTGGTCCACTAAGAACTTGAGGCTGACTTTAAAGATAATAACCAGCATTTTGAATTGGGCCTGGAAAGTGATCCGTAGCCAATGCAGCAATTACAGCATAGGTCCAATGCTACTAAATCTACTGCCTCTGGTTACCAGATTAGCTGCTAAACTTTGCATTAAATGAAACATCTTAGTTGTCTTCAAAGGCAGCCATCACTGTAGTATGAAGATCCAGATGGAATAGTTTTCTGTGTGAAACTGTGTTTAAATTTTTGCACCTCGTTTTCTCCTTGCTCCTCCTTTTTTTAAAAAAATCTCTTTCAATAAATTCTTACATATATTTGGCTGGTGATCAAAGTGTGATTTTTCTCGGAACCTTGAAGGCATGTATCAAGACTAGGGCTATGCAATGCTTTGAAGGAGTGATTTAACAAAGCACTGATTGAATCCCCCCATCAAGCAGGATTAATGAATTAAAGCAGAAGACCACTCCCAGGCAGCAAATCAAATTAGAGGGTTACAAAGTGAATGGCTAGCCACCTGACACTTAGAGGTGCTTGCTCAAATATCAAAGGCATACCACTCCAAATGGTAAATCAATGGGCATTCTTCAATGCATTCCCTCTCTGGGACTCGAGAAGTGCCTTTGGAAAAGAAAGACATTGAAAGTTTTTGCACTTAAATTAGAGTAGAATGCTCATTGTACTGATTCAGTACAATATAATTTAGCCTCTTTGCTGAACACTCTGGTGTTGCTGTACTCACTAAGAATTGACACTGATTTGATAGATTGTAATCAATCATAATCATGTACTATCCTTTCTTTATCCTTGTTATCCCTATTTTAAAATATGCATGGGGTAAAAATATATAATGCAACAAAGGACTGAAGATACCCATCTGAAAACTGGGAATATCCTCTACAATAGTGTTTCGGTTAAGATATATAAATTTAGTAGCTGGAACAGTGGGGTTGTACAATGAGCAAGAACACACAGTTATAGTTGTTTGGTTGCAAAGTGCTGGATCCTGCATGAGGCAATCTGCATGGTGATTGGTTGCTGTGGGTGTGGAGGGGGAGTTTGTCCAATCATTCTTCTGCATTCTCTCTGTGCTCTGTGATTTACCTCATGATGCTCCTGTTTGCCTTACTATCTTGTCTGCTATACATATAGATGTAAAATATATTTTATTTATATAAAACTACAAGTTTGTGTCAACATCTCTGACTTCATTTGGATACTTGCTGACAATTTCTCAACCTCAGCAAATTTAAAATGCGTGAATTTCCAAGCCAGCATGTTTGTTTTGCCAATAAACAGGGGCAGAGCTTTTTTCATGATGACAGAACTCAGCGGTTATCTGAATATTGTTCTACTGTAGCCAATGGAAGAATCTCTTTTTTTAAAAAAAAAATCATATTTCATCTCTTAAAGAAGTTTGAATTCAACTGGTTCAACCTCAGTGCTTAGAATTGAACTGAATCATACTCTCTTCAAATCCCCATTTCAAATAAAATTGGTGCTGATTTGCACAGATCTGACACAGGATGCATGGAAACACTTCAATTATCTAGTTCTGTTTAAAGAGAAGTGAGTGGAAGTGGGCTGGGGTTTTTTCACTGATCACCAATCGGTGTGCTGCACTTTATAAATGTCATACTTTTTTCTTGTACACTTTTGTACAGAATTCTGCCAACCCTCTTTCCAGGCATACCTATTAAACTAACCCCTGTAGCTTTCTTACCCACTCTTCCTATATTCTTCTTCTACAGTGGAATAATAATAGCCTTCTTCTAAACATCAAGCACAGATGCAGTCTTCATGCACAGAGTAAAAAAAAATCTGCTTCATAAGGGAACCACATTCATATTTTAATGTTTCCCCCTGGTGACAATTCCATTTACATCCTTACAAACTTACAATATTCTCAGATAGTGTATCATTTTTATTTTAAGAGATTAACATTTTTTAAAGGGGGTCATGATGGCCTACTGGCTAAGATGCTGAGCTTGTCAACTAGAAGTTGGCAGTTTGAAATACAAGTAATGGGTAACAGGGCGAGCTCCCATTCTTTCCCCAGCTCCTGCCAACCTAGCATTTCAAAAGCAAGCAAATGTAAGTACATAAATAGACAACACTTCAGTGGGAAGGTAACAGTATATTATGTGTACTTCAGCATATAACCACAGGACCATGGAAGTGTCTTTGGGCAATGCTGGCTCCAGAAACAGAGATGAGCACTGCTCCCTAGAATTGGATACAACTGGACAGGGGAAACCTTTACATTTACCTTTAAGAAACATTTTAAAAATATTTTAAGGAGAACCAGTTTGGTTAAGCAGTTAAATCATCTGGCTAGAAACCAGGAAACTGTGAGTTCTAGTCCCACCTTAGGCACAAAGTCTACTGGATGACATTGAACCAGTCACACTTTCTCAGCTTTCTCACTTTCTCCTAGGAAGGAGTCAATAGCAAACCACTTCCAAAATCTTGCCAAGAAAACTGCAGGGGTTAATCCAGACAATTGCCAGGAGTCAACAATGACACAAAGGAACAACAACAAACAAAACCACCCTACTATCAATTTCAGTTTCATCTTTAGGTGAGTCACTATTATTCCCATAGAGAACTGTAACATGCTCCTTCCAATATTCCCTGACTTCAGTTTCATGCTAAATAATTTATCAGTTATATTTTTAATTCTGTTCACTCTGCTGGAGCCTCCTTGTTTCGAATATTTCACCTTCTTCCAAAACACTTTTTTTCCTTTCCATCAACAATTTCTCTATCTGCATTCATTTCTTTATCTCTTTGACTATGTTTTTCTACTTATTTTTTATCTCTCTGTTATGCAAAATCTCTCTCATCCTCATATTTTTCATTATTCATTCTCTTAATAGGAGCTTCCCTCCTTTTCCACAGCTTCTTTTACCTCAGCATTCCACTTTACCTCCTTTTTTATAATTTTTATTAGTACAACTCAGTGGTGGGATTCAATTTTTTTTACTACCGGTTCTGTGGGCATGGCTTGGTGGGGATGGCAGGGGAAGGATACTGTAAAATCTCCAGTCCGAAGTGGAATTTACCAGTTCTCTGAACTATTCAAAATTTCTGCTACCAGTTCTCCAGAACTGGTCATAACCTGCTGAATACCACCTCTGGTACAACTCTATACATTTTTGTGGTACTCTTTCAAAGCATTCTTTTCAATCAGTTCCAAGCAATTTTTCGCATCCAGTCCAGAACAGATATTTTTCTCAGTAGATTCTCACCAAAAAATAATCATTCTTATTAATTCTTATTAATTCATACTTATTAATTCAAATGTTCCAATGTTTTTTTCCATATTCTTTCATCTTGTTTTTACCCAACATAATTTCCACCCCCAAAGATGACATTAATTGAAAACATTGCAGTGCTTCCCAAAATTCATTCCTTGTTCTTCAGTTATCACCATATATCAGAGTGTAATTTGTAAATATAACTAATTCATGAATTCTTATTTTAAGAGAAAAACAGAGTTGAAAAGGACCTTGTAGTCCAACCCCTGTGAAAGCAGGAGACCCTGTACCATTCCAGACAATTGGGTGGCCAGTCTCTTCTTAAAAGCCTCCAGTGATGGAGCAGCCACAACTTCTGAAGGCAAGCCATTCCATTCGTTAATTGTTCTCATTGTTAGCAAAGTTATCCTTAGTTCTAGGTTGGTTTTTTCCTTGATTAGTTTCCATCCACTGCTTCTTGTGTTGCTTTCTGATACTTTGAAAATAGGTTGATTCCCTTCTTCTTTGTGGCAACCTCTCAAATATTGGAATTTCACCTATCATGTCACCCCTAGTCTTTCTTTTAATCAAATTAGACATACCCATTTGCTGCAACCATTCTTCATATGTTCTAGCCTCCAGCTCCCCAGTCATCTTTGTTGCATTTTTTTTCACATATATTTCACATATATCCACAGTGTAGATGACAAGGTCTGCTTTCTGACATACATTCTAGCATACCTTATCTCCCACTATCAACTCAGTATCAATTCTGCTCTTTAGTTCTTTACAGTACAATTTGGTTGATTGTCTGATGTGGCCAGCACATCATAGTCAATCTCATTACTTCCCAAATCTCTTCTTTCTATCTACAATTTTCATATGATCTTTTTGCAATGAGTTTACATTTGGAATGCATGCTCTGATAAAAATGCATTGGGAAATATTTATATTCTTCAATGCAGGGATGAAAAGGCAGGGCTTTTTCATGATGACACTACATATTTTCATCATGTTAGTGTCACTATGGTTAGAAATGGATGCCAAAGCCTTTGGCAAAAGCAGTGGGATCCTCAAGATCCTCAGTGGGATCTTCATCATAATTTCAACTGGGAAATTGAACATCCTAGATTGAGCCAAATCCAAAAATGCTAGAGAATTCCTGGAAGCTTGGCATTCAGACAAATTGGCCATCAACAATCCCATAGAGATAAACACAGCATTCAAAAAACACAACCCAAAACCTAAAAAGAAAATAAAAATACCAAAAACACTTTGCCAGCAATCAGCACCTAATAAACAGAGATTAACATCAAGATTAATACCTCATTAACAATCAAAAGTAAACCATATCCAAGTGAAGGAACTACCAGCTCAGATAAACAATCAAGCAATAAGCAACAGCTGTATCAAGGAACCATCAAGAACATTCCTGCCAACACTGACAGGACAAATCACTTGTATATAAACAGAGAGCAAGTCTCACTCTCATTTAGCATTGATGACATTACTAGTTGGGTAATGAAATATCTGTAAGAAAACAACCAAGTTCAGAGAGCACCAAGCACCTCCTGATCCTGAAACTGATTATTTGTAGACAAGATAACCAAATGAGTATTGTGCGCAAATTATAATTAAATCACTAAGAATGGTAAAATGGTAACCTTACTCTATTCCTGCTGGTTACATAAGGGAATCTATACAGTGTACTGAAGTCAGGAGTGGGCTTCAAAAATTTTAGCAAGGGGTTCTCTGCCCAGTTGCTGGGTGGGCATGACCATGGTGGGCATGGTCTAGTCAGTCTCCTTCACCATGGTGGAGGGGGCATTATTGCCCTCCCTGGGCTCCAGAGGTTTTACTCGACCCTCCATGAGGGCAAAAGAGGCCTCCCTGGGCTCTGGAGGCTCTCTGGAAATTGGAAATGGGCCCGTTTCCGGACTTCTGGAACTTCTGGGAGGCCCATTTTTTGCCCTCCCCGAGCTTCTGTGCACACCCTGCACTTCCCTGCACCAAAAACAGCCCAGGGGGGGCCCCGGGGGGGGGGGGGGGGGGGCCAGCCAGAAATGGGATTTGGGGGTTTTCCGAACTGCATAGAATCTTAGCTTGGGGCTCTCCCAAACACCTGTGCCATAAAGAAGCCCACCTCTGATTGAAGTGCCATAATGAACTCAGTAGTATAATGACACTCAGTAGGGTTTATTCCCAGAAGGCAACATTGAAGCCAAAACATGGAAAGAGGCCCCAGTGAAATTACTAGATGTTCCAGACTAACAGGCTCGAAAGCCTGCAACTCTGATTGGCCCGCGAATAGCCGATCGTGATTGGTCGCCAAAGACTGATGCGATTGGCCAGTAAACAGGCTGCCGCGATTGGCCCTGCCAAGAGCGGCAAACTCAAATTGCCTTCATTGGCTGCCTAGCCGCAGCCAGCCCTATATAAGGGGCTGCTGCGGCTGGGATAGTTTGCTCAGATCTGAAGTCACTAATAAAGAGCTGTTGTTGCTATCTGAGTCTTGTCTCCGTTCTTGAACCATCCTCCCAGATCTAACACTGGCGACGAGGATGGGATGCGGAGGCAACAAAGTCTATTGATTTGAACTAGCTGAAGGAGCACGTGGCTGACAGAGCGCAACGACAGCGACATGGCCAGCAGTGCTATACCACCCGCCCCATTCGATCCAGCTAGCGAGGACTGGGACTCATATATGGACAGATTTCAAATGTTCCTGGAGTCCAACAACCTCAAAGATGCCATGCCCAGCAAGAAATGAGCCGTTTTTCTAACCCATTGTGGGCCAGCCATTTTTAAGATGGCTAAAGCCTTAGCGAAGCCAGCTGAGGTTAAAACCATGGATTGGGACACCCTTGCTCCCATCCTGCGCAACCATTACGCCCCAGCTGTACCAACTCTCATTCGCAGACACGAGTTCTACCAGAGGGACCAGCATGAAGGTGAGAGCGTTGGGGATTTTGTGGCAGACCTGAGGAACCTGGGCGGTTTATGTGGCTTCACCAACCTTGAAGAAGCCATGAGAGACTGCATCGTCCTTGGCCTCAGGGACCCAACCATCCAGAGCAAGATCATGGCTAAGGGAGACATCTCACTTGCAGATTCCATAGCAGACGCCACCGCAGCTAAAGCCACTCATAAATCAGCAGCACAAATGTGTCGAACCAGTAGAACCAACCGCCAACCCACCAACGATGCTGGGAGACCTTCAGACAAGTACACATCAACCACCCATCATGAAGATGTCAAGTCATCCTCAGACAGAGAGGAGGAAGAAGTCCATAGACTCCAGACAGAACGTGAGCAACGGGACCAGTGGGGCCGTAAATCCAACTACCAATGCGCTGGATGCGGGAGAAACCATCCTCGATCCAAATGCAGATTTTTAGACGTCATGTGTCATTTTTGCGAGAAACGAGGGCACATCGCGAAGGTATGCAGAAACAAGAGAAATTCCAGCCCCAGACAGAGAGGGAGCAGCCCAAAGAGGAATGATGGCAACTCCACCACACAGAGGGACCACCCTAGCAACCAGTGGAACCAGTACAGCAGACCCCGAAGGTTTAACGGCACACCCAGATGAGAGGAGGCTCATCAAACCATCACCATCGGCCACGCTTCATCACTTGACACTAAAAAAATCTGAGTAAAGGTCACCATTGAAAACAAACCGTGCATCATGGAAGTCGACTCTGGGTCATCATTATCCATGGTATCCTGGAAAACACTCAAGCAGTTGATTCCCAACATCCAATGCCAAGACTTCAGCAGTCAGAGACTCATACTGAAAGACTATCAAGGCAACCGGATTCCAGTCGCAGGTACCCACCATTTCCAGGTCTCTTTCAAGGGACATAATGCAATTCTACCACTCACCATCATAGACAGAGACCGCCCAAGTCTATTGGGCCTTCAGTGGTTCGCGCCATTAGGAATTAGAATGGCTGGCATCCATCATACTGAAGATGATGACTGGGAGGCGGCCCTTGTCCATGACTTCCGAGAAGTGTTCAACGAAATCCTAGGCAAGGACAAGGGGTCCCCTATTTCATTTAATCTTCGCCCCGACATTGCACCCATTCGCCTAAAGCCACGCCGAGTTCCCTTTGCTCTCAAATCCAAAATTGATGAGCAACTGGACAAATTAATTGCACAAGGCATGTTAGAACCCATTCACCACACCCGATGGGAGACACCAATTGTCACCCCCATAAAGCCTGACAGGTCCATAAGATTCTGCGGTGACTACAAGGCCACCCTCAATCACGCGCTACAGCAGAGCGCCTACCCAGTACCAGTTGTTCAACATCTCCTGCATTCACTTGGGGGTGGCCAAATATTCGCAAAATTAGATCTGGCCCAAGCGTATCAACAGCTGCCAGTTGATCCCGAGACTGCAGAAGCCCAAACTATAGTCACACATTGTGGTGCATTCAAATGCAACAGGCTCCAGTTTGATGTAAGCGTAGCCCCAGGCATCTTTCAAAGCCTGATGAAGAGACTATTACAAGGTATAAAAGGGGTCGTGCCCTATTTTGATGATGTATTAATAGCAGCACCCACAAAAACTCAATTAGAGAAACGCCTCAGAACAGTCCTACAAAGGTTCGCCTCGAGACCGTTTGCAACCTGCCTACACCCCGGAAAAGCCCCTGGGTTCCAGCTGCAAGCACCGTGCCTTTAAGGTAGGAGACCTTGTATTTGCCAAAAAATTTTCTGGGGATCCCCTCTGGATTCCTGCTCAGGTAACTCAAGTTACGGGTCCCCACTCCTACCGTCTACTCACCACTGATGGCAGAGCGTGGAAACGCCATATTGACCAGCTACGCTCCAGACTAACCACAACTCCCACCCCTGACCCTAACTTTGACACCAGGGGGGGAGGGGAAGCCATGAGCCCAGAATTAGAACCAACACCTGTTTATTCTGATCTAACACTGAGATCACCACACCATAGCTTGCAACACTCACTAGCTGTATTTGAGCCTGGGCAGTCGAACGCTTCGCCAAGAAACGGCAGCCAGGCAGGTTCAGCGAGCCCGGGGAGCCATGGCAGTAACAACGAAGCTGGGAGCACCAGAGGAGAGCCCTAACCATGGCACCGGTTCACCGTTACTGCTAGATCCAGCAAGCAGTCCATCTGAACCCGAATTTGAACATGGACAATTGGAATTGCGTAAGTCAGGTAGACAGGTGCGAAGACCTGCCTACCTGCGAAACTATATTACTCCACCCCTTAAACGGAACTGAGAGGGGACAGGTGTTCCGGACTAGCAGGCTCGAAAGCCTGCAACTCTGATTGGCCCACGAATAGCCGATCGTGATTGGTCGCCACAGACTGATGCGATTGGCCAGTAAACAGGCTGCCGCGATTGGCCCTGCCAAAAGCGGCAAACTCAAATCACCTTCATTGGCTGCCTAGCCGCAGCCAGCCCTATATAAGGGGCTGCTGCGGCTGGGATAGTTTGCTCGGATCTGAAGTCACTAATAAAGAGCTGTTGTTGCTATCTGAATCTTGCCTCCGTTCTTGAACCATCCTCCCAGATCTAACACTAGACGTAAGTTTAGTTTTATGCAGCTTTCCTTTGCCTCAGTGAGGCATTTTGGACTGTGAAGGTGACATCTTTTCACCCATTCAATCAAAGAGGTAATTCAAACCATTGTGAAACTAGGCACCCTTTGAAGTTTTACACAATCCTACTCTATGATGAAACATTTTTATGATTAGAAATGTGCAGATCATTTTTACTGCCTATTTTGCAGAGCAGATTTCTTATTTGACAGATTTATGGCTGGACTTTTAATAAAATATCTAGACATAAATTTGCTGATCCATTTAGGGGCAGAAAATACAGTATTGGGTTTTTCTTTCTTTTCCCAGCAAAAATGTTCTGCAATATGCTGGTGATTCTTGTGGCTACAACTAGATTCTTTCTTTCTTTTTAATAATTTAATTACAGATTACAACTGAAAAGAATAGTTATACAAACTACAACTAAACAAAAAGAAAAGAAAAATAATGTGAAAAAAAGAAGTAACCTTCATCCTAACAAGCACACATAATTTAAGAAAAATTATTACCTTCTTCTTAAGTTACAACATATACTTTCTTGACCTCATATCTCATCCCTTAGCTAAAAACAATATTCCCTTCATTCATTCCTTATCACCAAAAGTCCAGTAAGGCTTGTCAGATATAACTAAATTATCTATTTAACCTTGATCAATAAGCCTACCTTGTATTTCTTTCCTAACCATCTGAATCCTTAACGCCTTCATGTAGAATACCCTAACTATGCTTTCTTGTCATTTTCTTTCTTTTTTTATCCTTCCCTCAAAATTTTAGCAAGCTTTTTTTTTTTCAGGGGTGGGATCCAACTGGTGTAACTACCAGTTCCG
>NW_020770635.1:0-20480 GCF_900518735.1 Pseudonaja textilis | reverse complement strand
CATTCTCCAATTACGGTCTGGGTGTCATCAATCACATTCTCCAATTAAATATATTCGTGGGCAAAAGCTCTCTGGTATTTTAGTTACATTCTTTTAAAGCTTAAGAGTTGGAATGTACTTTCCCTTCCAAACTGCTGCACTGCTCTTCCAGATTTTCTTCCTCCCCCCACCCTTTTTATTTTTTAATGGCAACTACTAAAACAAGCCTAGGAATGTTTTGTGAGTTGACACAAGGTTCTTGGGAAACGCAAAATCTTTTTGGTTTTATTGTATATGAAGAACCCGAAACAACAGGCATTCACTGATCTAGCACAGATTAGTCTGCATGGATCATCCGTGGCAAACAATAGAGAACTACCCATTTTTTGTGGTTTGGTCCCTGATATCAAACAACCGAGATCACAAGCAGACTTCAACCAAAGAGACTTTTCTTCCACCCCCTTCCGTTCTCCTGTCTGCAAAATTAAGAGAGTCAGTTCAGAATGAGGAGAAGCAGCAGCAGCCGATAGAAAATATCTCGGGGTTTTCGACGGAGATCTCGAGTTCAGGTTCAGCGCTGCTTTGCATGCAGGCCTGTAGGTGTCCTATGTCTTGAGAGGTTAACGTTTGAATTCAGGACATCCTCAGCCAAATTCAGGACACCGCAATGGGGAAGAACGTGCAGGAGGCCGTCTTGCCGTCCAAACGAAGGAACTTTTGCAACACGATCGCAACAAAAACCGAACCGCCCCCTCCCCAACACATTCAGACGTGAAGTTTAGCTTTCACGTGCGTCCCAAATGAATGTCCAGTTATTATTATTATTTTCCTCTAGTATTTGGCAGTTCGGGAACTCTTGAAGGAGCGAGACACGATCTTCTTCAACTCTTTGAAAGAACGGCTGCGTCGAAGCTTAAAGTTGTGAGGTGGCAAATCGGACGAATCCAACGTGGCGGACCCGTGTAGCCATCGGTCTCCAAGCTGGTGGAACATCCATTCTCCATTCAGGCTGACCGCGCTGGTCGCTTCTACCTCGCTCAGCCTGGGCCCGTTGCCGGGAAGTCCGGCCCGCTGGCGAGGCGGCAGGTCAAAATGGCCGCCCTCCGGGAAACAGAAGGTTGCTGGGGTATCGGAGGAAAAGGCGAGGTTGCGGTTCAAAACCACCGGTGGCAGGAATGTCCCTGCTTTCGCACGATGGCGTCCAGAGGACCTGCTGGAAATTTCCAGCACCGATGTCCATTTCGGCTTGGTGGCCTTGCCTCGGTTCGGTTGAAGTTGGCTGGGACACACCAGGCCCGCGGCCGCGTGAACATTCATTTCGGAACTGGCTCGGGCCCTGCCCACCCCGCGGGATGACGGCTTGCGCCGGAGGCTTAATCTGCGTAGCAATTCGCGGGGGCTCAACCAGCTTCTCTCAGCTGCCTTCTCTCCTCGCTCGGAGGTTTTCACCAACTCCCGCGAAGAGTGTTTGCCTTTGTATAGTTTGTCGATGCCAGTTGTAGCCCGAGGCAATGGAGATTCCTTTCCGAAGGAGGACTCTGTCTTGATTATCAGTTGGTGGGGCCCTGCTGCCCAAATTTTTCTATCCAGCGTGGAGGATGGCTTGTTCAGGACGAGTTTGACGGAAGGATCCTGTGTCGTCGTGAGGGACATAACAGACGACTCGCTAGGTTTAACCAGGTTGGTGGGGCTCGACTGAAACAAGCTGATCTCTGGGAATGGCGGGAAGTCCCACAACCCATCCAGGACTCTGGAATCTCGTGCTCCCTCTGAACCTTCGGGAGAACGCAAGTGGGAACAGGTGGAGATACGCCGTCGGATCTTCCATCCTGGAATCGGGCCCAGGACTTGACCAGCCACCGGTCCCGAGCTGCAGATGGACGTCATGGATAAGCTTTTCTGATTCCCCGCGAGGTATCCCGATTCGGTTCGACTCGCTGCCGTGCGGCACTTGTACCGTAGCACCAGTTTCGCCACGTATTGTTCCAAGCGGATCTTCGGGAGTCCACCGGAGCAGAGAGGGTCTCTCTTGGGAGAGTCGGATCTGGAAACCTGGGGAGGCGTCTCGTCAAGATCTTCTTGGGACGAGCTTTGAGAGAGGCCGTTGGTGAAGAGGGGGCTCTGTAAAGCTACTGCGTGGAGAGGACTGGGGTAGTGGTAGACTTCGTTGGTGTTTCGGGAGACCAAATCGGACTTGTACCGTAGAAGCTGGAAATTCGGGGGTCTCGGGAGGGGTAGGGATCCAAGGCCCAACAGGAACTCGAGGTCACCTGTCCCAAGAGACACAATGAAAAAGAACTCATGAGGTACAGGAATCTACAATTCTGCGCAACCCTAGGTAGAGGCAGATATTTCCCTCTCTGGGCACGATGAGAATATATCTGCTGAATATAACTCTGCATTGGCAACAAGAAAGGCATCCGGCCAGTAAAACCCTCTGCTAGCTCCATTCAGTTGCACTGATTCCACCCCGCAAGGGATTATGGGATCTTTAAAAGATGAGGATGATCTTTTTAATGAAACAAAAATAAGGAATCAGTAGCTCCCAAGGACACTTTCAAATTGTAGGATTATAGACCGGGACAGGACATCTACCTACCCACTCAGAGCATCCTTTCTGTAGATAGTCCTTGACTTACAACAGCTCATTTAGTGATAGTTTGAAGTTACACTGAAAAATGTGACTTACGACTGTATTTCACACTTATGTCCATCACAGCATCCCCCGGGATAAAAAGTGACGCATATTTATAATGGTCGCAGCGTCCTGAGGTTGTGTACTGCAGTGTCCCGGGGTTGTGTGCTGCAACAGCACAAATCTTAAGCTACCTTTCCCCGACGTCTACACAGAAACAAATTCAGACTGAATGACGTGCCGAGGATTTTGCTTTTAAGCCATAATTAGGTGGGGTATTCTGTACCTTGCCTTGAGGGGACTATAAAACGGAGACATGTTCATGTAAACAAACAGGTTGGAACAGGGGAAGTTGACTGTGTTGCACGTCGAAGCAAAAACACAATTAAACTCTGGTGCCTGGCTAACTTGGATCGTTTCCTGGATCGACAGCTCCGAGATAGCGTGCCAGGTTTACTCATACGAGGGGGTAGAATCCCATCGGGACTTTCTAGAAGATTGAGAAGATACTAAGCACCCCTGAAGGATTCCCCCACTCCCCAAAAACACACCAGGAGGATGTGTGTTAACATTTGCTTCCTTTAGCTTTGCAATAAAAGTATTCAAAAGATCGAATAAATAAATCGATCCAGCCACGCATTTATTATTCCTCTCCTCGATGTGAACTGAAAAGTTTCTAGTCCTCATTGCTGCTCCCAACCTCTTTGAAATATTCACAAACTAGAAGAGGCACTGAATTTGAGAATTAAACTTCTCTTAAGAGGCTGGTTTTTAGGAATCTTTTATAACAGCCCTGTAAGGTAATCCATGCTAAGAGTGACAGGGAAATACCAGAGATCCAGGTTCAAATCTCTCCCTCTGTCAGATGGCTCCTGAGCTTGCTACATACGGTCTAATCATGGTTTATTACACAAACCCTACTGCAATGTTTCTCAATGTTGACAACTTCAAGATGCGTGGAGTGGACTTCAACTCCCAGAATTCTCGGAATTGAACTCCACCCATCCAAGGTATGTCAGTTAAGGAATTCTGGGAGTTGAAGTTCACCCATCTTGAGGCACGCCAACTAGGGAATTCTGGGAGTTGAATTTTATCCATCTTCAAGTTGCCAACGTTGACAGACAGTGCCTTGCTGGCTGGATTCACTCAACACGCTTAGCCTGACTCCAAACAGGAGTCAGCCAATGAAATCAGCCAAGATTTCACTGTCATTCTTAGCATGGGCTGTTGTAAGAATTTCAAAAACCAGCCTCTTAAGAGCAGACTTCGTTCTCAAATTCCATATACCTTCTCTAGATTGTGGCTATTTCAAGGTTGCTGGGGGCTGCGATGAGGACTAGAAGCTTTCTTCATATCATATAGACATATACATAATTTTGTATTTATTTTGTCATGTTTATGCAGTGTATATTGGAGGTGGTGACCCTTTGAGAGCTGTATGCAACGAAATTTCATTTTAATGTATACAGATTAGTGTACATTCAAAGTGACAATAGTTTTTATTCTATTCTATTCCATTCCATTCCTCTTCTCTTCTCTATCTCTCCTCTATTCCACTCCATTGTTATCTCATATTCTATTCTATTCTATTCTATTCTATTCTATTCTATTCTATTCTATTCTATTCTATTCTATTCTATTGTCTCTTCTCTTCTACTCTGTATCTCTTCTCTTCTCTCTCTTTCTCTCTGCTATATTCCATTCCACTCCATTGTTATCTCATATTCTATTATATTTCCATTCTATTCTATTATTCCATTACTCTACTCCACTCTCTCTATTCTTTCTTCGATTCACATCTAGGAGAGGCTGAGAATGATAAATGCAGGCCGGAATCAATTTATTCGACTTATAATAAATACCTTACTCTAAAGACTAAAGACCGCTCAATGTTGAAACATCCTCCTAGCGGAGATACTTTCAAAATTTCCCAGGGGAGCTTCTATGGCCAAGGTGGGACTTGAACCCAGGCCTCCTTGCCTTCGACCACAGACTCTCGTGTTTCATGTTCCTCTTAAGGACGTTCCCTCATATTCAGGATGGAGACACGCACACACACACACACACACACATACACACAGTCACACTCCCCATTACGAGGCCTTAATGTTGTGATCCATCAGCAGAGTCAGACAGTGGGGAGGAACATAGGCCAGTCTGGGAGTCTGGGGAGGACTCAGACGAGGGTTCTGCGTCCAACACAGAGATGGGGCCAGGACCATCTGGGAGTGGGGTGCTGCCTCCGGAGCCTCCAGAATCTGACAGCAGCGAGGCAGAGGAATAGCGAGAGCCTGTTCCCAGTGTGTGCATGCACAGAGCTGCTAGAAGGCAAGAAAACTTAAGACAAAAGGGGAAACTCTGGAGTAAGGCTTGGAGGCGATTGGCCCTCCCATAAGACATAAAGGAGGAGCAAAGGGAGAGGAGCCTTTGCAGGAAGCAATTTTGTTTGTACTGATCGGTTTGAAGCCTGAAGCTCTGCGTTGAATTTATGCTCCGGTTGGCCTCGTATAACTAATTGGACATTTAGTTGTGGCAGCATTTCAAAGGAAGATAAAGGTGCGTGATTATCAGACTTATCCTGAAGGACTTTGGCAGACTTCTGTGGGACTATTTACAAACTGTTTGAGACTCATTACGGGCGGTGAATGACTAAAATTCACAGCTGTTGAAATAAAGAAAAAAGGAGTTTGAGACTAACGTGTGTTTGTGAGTGTCTTCATGAGCCTTGGTCAGAACACTTACCGGTGGATACCGGACGTCGATTGTCGGTCCCGGCTACGCTGGCCAAGGTCAGGCGCTGAAGCTGGAGGTCAAGGAGCCGGACGGCAGCCTCGTCGGTGGACCGCGGCCGGATCAAACCATTATCGCGCAATCCAGGCAGGTGAGAGAGGGAACCGATGCTACACCGTGACGCCCTGGCTCCGTCGCTGTGCACCGAGGCGCATGAATCCGAGAGGGAGCCCATCTCGCTGGTTTCGTAAAACCCTGAAAGGCGCAGAGACCCCCTGGTTATGACAGGCCGGGCTGCAAACTCCAGGTAGTCCTCGACTTACAACAAAATTGTTCTGTCGCTAAGCAGAACATCCTTTCGGGGAGATTTGCCCCATTTCACGACACTCGCCACAGTGGTTAAGCGAACCGATGAAGTGGTGCAACACTGTAACTGTCGTAACTATGAGTCAGTTGCCAAGAGCCTGAGTTTCAATGGTTATAAGTATGAGTCGGTTGTCAAGCGTCTCCGTTTCGATCACATGACCGGGGTGCGTGTGCTACAACGGCCGTAAGTGTGAAAAAAAATGGCCGTTAAGTCACTTTTTTTGGTGCCATTGTAACAACGTCAGTCACTAAATGAACTGTTGTAAGTCGAGGACTGCCTATACTAACTAAAAAAACTTTTTTAAAAAATGTTTTAACAGGAGATCAGATCGATCAATCATGGGCAGATCTGATGGAACACCAGGTCTTTTTCTGCCATCTGTTTTCTAGGTTTCTATCACGATGGACCCTCCACGGGTAGGAGCAGTCTACCCCAAATGCCAAATACCTTACCCAAACAGGGAAGGGATGATGGCTTGTGTGCCCAGTTCTCTCCAGGACTGATTGGAACTGCCAGATTACAATACCCATCCCCCTCAATTTTGCACATATTTTTTCAATTTATCAGCTGAGTAGGACTAACCCTAATCTAACCCTAACATCAAACTGGCTAACTAACAGGCAGGTTCAGTCCCAAGCCAGGATTTTATCTTGTGGAGGTACAGATGGCTTAAACTACCAACCATACGTTGGGGTTTCACAGTTGGCTGCCATATCTTAGCTTGCGTTAACCGTGGCTTGCTGGGCCATAGATGAACAAATCGATGACTTTGTCGGCCTGCCAGAGAGCGTTTGGAATGGTCGAACAGACCCAGGTTTATACAAACCCTGGTCAGGGAAGATAAACAAAGGCAGACATCCAAGAAGGGAAATGAAAATAATAGGATGTGGGTTGTCTGATCAAGGACGTACCTGAACTGGGTCTAGAATCGGCTTCTGGCACCTCCGTGATGTCTCCTCCGTTGAGGCCCACTTTCTTGGACTCCTCACCCATCATCCTCAGCCCCAAACCGTCCTTCTCTGCACCATCTTCAGCGGGAACACACAACTCCATGTTCTCCGATGAAGTATACAGGCCACAACCGAGAACGCCTTGGTTTTGCTCCAACTTCGCGCCACTGGGATGGGTCAACTTTCCATCCCCAAAGCCATTGGGGTCCTCCTGTTTGGCCAGGTGGAAGAAGAAAGGAAGGTCAAAAGATCTCTTTTTGGGAAGGGGTTTTTTGCAAAGACCCGTGGCACTCAACCTCGGAGGGATCCTATGTTTGCTGGAGTAGGTCCCTCACACACCCTGTCCATCCTCCCCTCGTTTATGCCTCCTGCGTGGATGCCAAAATTGTTGGCCTGAAGGTACCGTATGGATTCTGACCACAAGACAAATGTTACGACGGTCCCAAGAAGCAAAGTATATATATATATCAATCAATCAATCAATCAATCAATCATTCGGCTTTGCTCGGGTATTTTCCCACGTCATAGTAGTTGTGCTTTTAAAGTTGATGAGATTCTGCTGAAACGTTGCTACAACTTTAAAAGCACAACTACTATGACGTGGGAAAATACCCGAGCAAAGCCGAATGCCATACATGTAAGTACCTGTGAAAACTTAAGAATATATATATATATATATGCACGAAATGCCACTCACGCGTTATCACAAAGTCTCCAGAAGCCTACAAACTTGAAATTTGGCACGAAGGTTCCTCTTGGCTTCTAGGGGCTCACTAAAAAAGGATTTTTTTTCCAAATGACCATCAGAGCATTTAGAGTATTTCCTATATTATTATTATTATTATATTATTATATTATTACACACTCTGATGCTAAGGAGTTCTACTCCTCCTCCCCACCTGAAAATAAATCTCTTCCAAATGCAAAAAAACAAGCAGAGGAGTTTCAGTTTTAGTTCCACAGCAACTAAGCAGCTTTAGTACAGAACAGTTGAGCTAAGCCACGCCCAGGCTCCTTGCTGTCTCCTTCTTGCTCACACAGCAAATACTGTTTCAGTTTCCAAACGGCCCTCAACTCTCTCACACACTAGCCAGATGAATACCGATGAATGCTGGTAGACAGAGGCAGATTTTTTTTCCCCTTTATTTTCCTCCCCCAAAACTTAACCTGACCACATAGTTTCGTAGGGAAGCATGGGTAATAGAGCTAGTATAAGATATTAATGTGTTAGGATGGGTACGTGGGCGAGCCTCGTGAGGAGAGGGGTACAAATTCAATTTATTTTCATTGTTCTCGTCAGCATCTCAAAGAGAGCAAGACCGAATCGTTTATACGATAATCCTATTTTTCATGAGAGACATCTATATAGTGAGATATATTCGGGGTAGTCCTTGACTTACGACCAAAATTGGGACCTGAATGTCTGTTGTTAAGCGATGTGGTTATTTGGTGAATTTTGGTCATGTGGCTGTAGGAATGCTGCAATGGTCATAAGTGCAAGGACCAATCACAAGTCATTATTAGACTGTATTCGTTTTCTCTCTTTTTTTTTTCTTCCATCCTTCTCCATATTTTCCTTTCCTTTCTACTTTCCTTTCTCTTTTTTCTCCTTCTTTCCTTCCTCTCTCCTTTTCCTTTTCTTTCTTTCCTTCCTTCTTTTCATTTCTTCTCCATATTTTCTTAATTCCCTTTCTTTCTTCTTTTCCTTTCCTTTCCTTCCTTTTTCTTTCTTTTCCCTCCTTCCTTCCTTCTCTATCCTTCCTTCCTTCCTTTTCTTTTTCCCTTTCTTCCCCACATCTTTCCTTCTCCATATTTCTCCAATTTATGTTACCTGCCCGCCTCGCAAAACCAGTGACTGACACAATTCTTCCTGCTGGATTGCTAAAACAATGGACGTAAAACAAATAAACGAATGAAGTAAGCCGAATATTAATCCACTTGATAGTATGTTCCAAGCCTAGCCGCATTCTTTCTGGATCTTTCGAACAAAATACATTCCATCATTTCACGTGGGTTGATCCAAACACTTCCTGGTGCAAAGCAACATGTTCAGCGTAGGGCACACTGAGTAAACCAGTTTTACAGCTACTACCCAGTTGGTTTCCTCTTTTTGTGTGTCTTCTTGATCAATAAACAGCCCTGGCATTGTAGCTACAAAGAACGAAAGCTGTGAGATTGGAGAAGTGATCCAAAAAAGAGAAAACATTATAAATCCAAAGACAATTCACCATTGAAAAGTGGATTTATGTCAAAATTCCAAGTTGGGAAAATCCAAGCCAAAAAGAGAAGCTGTTTTGTTTTTGTTTTTTACTTTGCACCTGACATAAAACGAGGAATCGTCTTTGGAATGCAACAGGTGGGAAGTGAGAGCTGAAGAAACAGGCTTTCTTGACAGCAGAAAAATTAGATTTACTGTCCATTTAGTGAGGCCTCCAGGACAGAGGTAACATAACTGGTTTGCAAATAATTAATCTACACCTTGAACTAACAAGAGACCTGGGCAGGACTCTACAGCCAAAGGTTGTAAAAGATTACATTTTATAATGAGGCTGCATGATAAAGATATCGTGAAGTGGCTTCCGATTTTCTTTAACAGCAGTTATGAATACATTTATTCTCTTTTTTCTCTGTTAAGGCAGCGATTCTCCACCTTGGCATTGGGGATATGGGTGGATTTCAACTCCCGGATTCCTCCTGGCTAGGGAATTCTGGGAGTTGAAATCCACATACTTTAGAATTGCCAAGTTTGAGATACACCGCTCCAAGACTACATCATATCTTCCTTCTTTCCATATTCTATCCTTTCTGATCACCCAACCCATAAATCACTTTCTCCCTCATTTTCAGCAAAAAAAACTCCTCAAAGGACTTTTAGTCCCTGATAAATGTGATTATTGCTTTTTCCACCAACCAAGCAGGTCCATTTTTGCCAAGTTTGCAATTCTTCCCCAGCGCTATCAATATTTCAGAATCTTTTTCTCTGTTCGTGCATCTAATAATCTCCCTGCGTTTTACTCTGCAGAAAACTAACCATCTATACTTTTTTTTTTTTCTAGTCGTCTATCCATTAATGACAGCCGAAAAAGTTCTGCCTTCGATAGAATATTTTAAATTCTTGGCGTCATTCAACGGGGTTGAACCCGATCCTTTCTAACGTGAGAATTCCTTGCTCTCTGAGCTTGGTTGTTTTTGTTAAAGACGTTTCGTGACTCCAATAGGTAACATCATCAGTGCTAGAAGGGGCATTTGGAGCAAACCCCGCTCCCTTCTAACATTGATGATGTTACCTAGTTGGATCATAAAACGTCTCCAAGAAACCAAGCAAGTTCAAAGAGCACTAGGGATCCCAGTCTTCTTCCTCCTCTTCTTCCTCCTCCTCCTCAAAACCCTATTCCCTTTTAGCACTGATGATGCTACTTAGTTGGGTCATGAAACATCTTTAACAAAAACAACCAAGCTCAGAGAGCATCAAGGACCACACAGTCCTCCTCCTCCCCTTCCTTCCTTCCTTCCTCCCTCCCTCCCTCCCTCGATTCCTTCCTTCCTCCCTTCTTTCTTTCCTTCCTTCCTCCCTCCCTTGATTCCTTCCTTTCTCCCTTCTTTCCTTCCTTCCTTCCTCCCTCGCTTCCTTTCTTCCTCCCTTCTTTTCTTCCTTCCTTCCTCCCTCCCTTGATTCCTTCCTTCCTTCCCTTTGCAAACCCCTCTCCCTTCTAGCACTGATTATGTTCCCTAGTTGGGTCATGAAACGTCTCCAAGAAAACCACCAAGCTCAGAGAGCCACAAGGACCCCCCCATATCAACTCTGAGCTACAAATATTTTCTTCTATCCAATCCACTTGTATATAAACAGAGAGCAAATCCCACTCTCTCCTAGCACTGATTATGTTACCAAGCTGGATCATGAAAGGTCTGTAAGAAAACAACCTAGCTCCTCCTCCTTCTCCCCACAATCCCCACTCCCTTCAAGCACTGATGATGTCTCCTAGTTGGGTCATGAAACATCTGTGAGTAAAGAACCCAGCTCAGAGAATATTATATAGGATTCTACATTCCTCCTCCTCCTCTTCCTCCTCCTCCTCCTCCCTCCATCATTCCACAATCCCCACTCCCTTCTAGTTCTAGTTCTGATGATGTTCCCTAGTTGGGTCATGAAACGTCTGCAAGAAAACCTTACAGTCCTCCTCCGCTTCTCCTTCCTTTCTCCTCCTCGCAAACTCCCCTCCCTTCTAGCACTGATGATGTTCCCTAGTTGGGTCATGAAACGCCTGCAAGAAAACCACCCAGCTCAGAGAGCCCCCAAGGACCCCACAGTTCAACCCCAAACTATAAACATTCTCCTTTTATTGGTCCTTTCTAGCTTTTGCTTGTTTTACACACATCTGCCAAACACACCCTGATGGTTCGATCGCGCTTTCCTAAATCCTTCCGAACCTGAGATTGAACCGAAACTGGGGTGGGGGGGGGAGGAGGAGGAGGAGAAAAAAAAAATCTATCTTCGCATAGTAGGCAAACTTTGAAAACCACAGGAATGCCAAGAGGTAAAGGTGAGCAAAGAGCAAATAATTTAATGTTTTTGTTTTGCAGAAAAGGTAAGCGTGCCAACAGTAGCCTCCGGTCGAGAGGGATCCCATGCCAAGAGGAAGTCCCCACCAGCGCAAACAGAAAGTGTATTGTTTTGGTGAGCGTACCCCAGGGGGTGGGATTCAATTTTTTTAACAACCAGTTCTGTGGGCGTGGCTTAGTTGGTGGCCGTGGCTTGGTGGTCATGATAGTGGCTGGGCGTGGCCAACTCAATATCACTCACAACTCCTCCAGAATTCCTCCTCCAGTCTTGTTAGCTCAGGAATTCTGGGAGTTTGAAGTCCACAAGTCTTAAAACTTGCCAAGTTTGAAAACCCTGGTTGTAGAGATTTCCAGACCCATCAAACTTCTAGATTTTCTTCTTCCAAGCTTGGCTTGGAATGGGATGGAGACCGGAGGACACGATGGAGAAGGAAAGACATACAGGTAGCCCTCGACTTAAAACGCAACCGAGCCCAACATTTCTGTTGCGAAGCAGAAACACATTCCTTAAAGTGAGCTTTGCCCTTAATTTACGATCTTTCGGGCCACCGTTGTTCAAGTGAAACCCTGAAGTTGTTAAAAGTTGGGAAGTGAATCTGGCTTCTCCCCCTTGGGAGGAAGGAACCGCCATAAATATGACTCAGTTGCCGAGTGTCTGAATGTTGATCACATGACTGCAACCGTCGTAAGTGTGAAGAACGGCCATAAGTCACTTTCCTTCAGTGCCGTTGTAACAACTGTGGCAAGAGAGGTTGTAAAACGAGGTGAAACTCACTTAACAAATGTCTCAGCCACAGAAATGTTGGTCTCAAGTGTTGTCTACCTGTAAAGACGTCGACATCTTGTCTGGTTATTTTGAAATAATTTTTGGAGGACATATATTTTCGTGTGTAGTTTTATTATATTAAGATTTCTTTGTGCTCAGTAAATAATCATGTTATTATTGTAATAAGGGTGTTCAGAGCGTACTATATATCTCATTGATTTGATAGTTGTACTAAGTTGTATTTTGTAGTAATAGAGTTGTTTATATAATTGTACTTTGTCTTCTACCTGTTATCTTTTATTCCCCTTTTTATTATTTCATGTTTATTTGATCAAATAAATAAATTGACCAAATAAATAAATAAAATCCATCATGGAACATCCATTTTTTATTTTTTTTAAGCGGGGAGACCTTTAAAACTAGAATTCATTAAGGATTAAAAGTAATCCTTGCAGACCCATTCTGTAAACACATGATTAGATCCCGTAACTGCATCAACCGTCCTGGACAATCTTTAACTCAGCCCACCTATAAAGGTTTGGCACACAAACGCACACCTGGAAGAGGCTCGCTGGCTGTAACACCCAATGCTTCATTCAGCTCAGCATCACACCTTGTTCCTCTCTGCACCCCTTCAAAGTAGGCTAAATTTTTGCACAAAATAGAATAGAATAGGATAGGATAGGATTCAGGATATAGAGGAGAGGCGAGTAGAGTAGGATAGAACAGAATAGGATTCAGGATACAGTAGGATACAGTAGAGTAGAGTAGGATTCAGGATAGAGTAGAGTAGTGTAGTTTTATAGGATAAGATAGGATAAAACAGAATAGAACAGAACAGAACAGAACAGAATTCAGGATAGAGTAGAGTAGGATAGGAGTAGAGTAGGATAGGATAGGTTAGATTCAGGATAGATAGAGTAGAATAGAATGAAGAATAGACTAGACTAGACTAGACTAGACTAGACTAGAATAGAATAGAATAGAATTCTTGATTGGCCAAGTATGATTGGACACACAAGGAATTTGTCTCCAGTGCATAAGCTCTCAGTGTACGTTTAAAAAAATACATTCATCAAGAATCATAAGACACAACACTTCGCGAAAGTCATGGGTTCCTAATAAGCAATTAAATCATACTAGGAAACAAATAAAACAATATAAATTGTAAAGATACAAGAAAAAAAAAATCGCTTCTCTGTCATCTTTTGGGGGGGCCACCAAACCAAGAACCCCCCCAAAAAAAAAATTACAGTGGAAAACCCAGATTTTAATCTACGTTTGTGTTTGCAAGCACAGAGGAGGAAGCATGGATGGCTCCAGACTGTTCGACGGTGGGAGCCTTCCCATATGTTGGCTACCACACCCAGCTTGGAGATCACACCGAGCCCAATTCGCACACATCTCCCCCTTCTTCCAGTCCACCCCTCACCAGCTCCATCCCTGATCCTTCCCCGCCCCCTTTTCAGAGCTCCAATATTATGGCCCATCTGCGCCACGTTGCCAACAAGCTGTTTTTGCTCTCGCACTTCTGTATACCTGGCTCATCTTCCGGGTTCCTAGCTCAGCCTTAAAAATCTAATCCTTCGGTATTTGGAAAGTAGGTGTGAACATCTTAGGAGGATCCCACTTTTCTGACCCCACCCCAACCCAACCCAGCTCAAATCCTCCCCACTCAATTTGCAATTTCTCCCCTCTCCTTTCCCCGTCCTAATTTTCAACACAACTTGTCTTTTTTTTATCAACCTCCCTTGCTTTGCAAATTTATATTCTTATTTCCAGGTAACCAGAGGCGGCCTTTTTTCACCTGAAAAAAATCCACCTGAGATCTGTTCCCATTTACAAGTAGTTCTCGACTTACAACAGCAACAAAGCCCACTGTTATAAATCAATGACTGCCTGCAAGCTCACATCTTATGGCCAACTAAATCTGGACAGGCCCTGGACTTTAGTATATATTTTTCTTTCTTTTTTTCCTTGCAAACATTTCGCTTCTCATCCAAGAAGCTGGATGATTGAGACTCTCCACAGACATAAATTTGGTGGCAGGCATTTTTCTGTCTCCTGCCTCTGGTTTAATAGGCAAGGAATCGAATAATATTTTTTTAAAAAAATGATGTTGCTTGAGTCTGGAAAGGTGTACGGAAGTCTCCAGCTGAGTTTAACTCCTAATTTATGGAATATCTATAAATAAATAAAATGCCTGTTTTTATTGTTTATTTTTCTGGTTTCTCAATCCTACCCTCACCCGTGTAATTTCCTGGTGGTCTTCCATCCGAGTGTTTAACCAGACATGAAACATTAATTTTTCTCCAATTAGAGTAAAACCCACCCTCATTTGCACCTCTGTTTTTCTGCCTTTTCACAATTTGCGTGCACACACACATACACACACACATACCATAGGTGAGGTCTATACCACCCAGCCCCCAGTGTCCCCTGGGGGTGTGACCAGGCTGAAAAAGCAGCCGAACATTTCTAACTAAACTAAGCCTTTAATTGCAATAAATCCTGAATTCCCCCCACACACCTCCCTTCCTTCTACTCCTGTGCAGTCAATTTTAGCTTACAAGCATTTTTTTTCAGGTAGAGAATTTCTTCTTAGGGTTTTTAATTTAAAATCCCCCTGTAGGGCCTTACAATCAACTCCATGGTTTAAAATTAAAGTGAAATATTGTAAAAAAAAATTTTTTTTTCTTTTCTCTCTTTGCTCCGACTTCAGGCATGGTTTTAACTTAGAACCAACTCTAAGCAAGCAGAGTTCAATTCCTCGCAGAATAATCGATATTTCCCCCTCCCCCCCCCCAAAAAAACCCCCTATAATATCCACCTTCTATACAGGAATATAATTCATATCTCTTCCTTCCCCTACCCACCCCAACCCAATATCTGGTTTAGGGAAGAAGGAAAGGCCAAAACTTTCCTGGCTGAGTTCCCTTTAAGCCTGATGTTTTGACATTTTTTTAAAAATGAACAAGTCAGGAAATATTTTTAAATAGCATTCAGGATCAAGTGAAAAGATTGCTGGTTCCTGTCTCACCGTTTTTCCCCCACTGTTCAAATCTGCAAATCCCAAACATGGATACTGACCACATGGCGGAAAAAAACCCCTCCCCAAATTCCAGGCTGCTTTTTAAAACAACAAAAGCAGCTATTTCCCCCCCACCCCCAAGCTGGAATGATGGGAGTTGTAGTCTAATCGTGCTTTTAATTTAGAGCCCCTAAAAGATCCCCCCACCCACCCAGATTTCCACTAGCTCAGAGACCCATTTGCTCCAAAGGATTATTCGCAACTTCTCCTGGGCTCTCCAAGAGATCCTTTAAGGGTCGATCCTCCCCAACACGGGGCCAAACAAAATCCAGAGAATTTCTGGATTATTTTTTTTTAAAAAGGGGAAAAGCTAGAATCCTTTCATAGGATTCCTCGAGAGTCGGGGCTCCCTTGATGGTGGAGGCAGGTTGGACAGAAGCCATCAAGAAATCCAGATTTCAAAGCGGCTGCTTCCCTGCCCGATAAAACCACTGGATCCCGCCAGTTTGCTCACCTGATTTTTTGGGGGGGGTGGGGGGAAAGAGGAGCCTGGCACCTGATGGAATAATAATTATTTTTTTTAAAGCCAAGATTTTCTTGGCTTTCCCCAAGAACGCCCCGGATTCCCGGGAAGGTTTCCACGCGTGCAATTTCCACCGGGGTGGGGAGGAGGAAGGAGAAACCAGGGCTGGCAACGCAGCCCACCCACCCACTCCCCCCCCCCAAAAAAAAATTAAATTCCCCCCCCCCCACATCTCACCGATCGGGGCTCCGAGCCAGCCAAGGCGCTCTCCACGTTCGCTTTCTGCATTTCGCGCAAGAGATCCAGTTCCCAAAGGCCGGCCAAGCTAGCTTGGAGACGCTCGCCGATGCGAAGCCGCTCGTGGCCGGACCACAGCGAGGGGGGCACGGCCCGGCGGCTGGCCATGGGGACCCCCGGACGGGGTGCCTGGAAGCCCCCCTCCCCCCCAAAAAATCGTGCGCCTTTGGAAAGAGCTGGCTGGCTGGCTGGTTGGCACGCACCTTTGTGCCAGGTGCCCGGAGCTGGGAAGCAAAGCAGGTGAAGTGGCAGAGAAAGGGGGTGTGGGTTTTAAAACCCAAAGAGGGGGGGAGGGGTCGAAGAGAGGGGAGGGGAGCAGATCTGGGGGGGTGCGAGGTTGTTCTCCCCACCCACCCCCGTTCCCAGCCGGGAGAACTTCAGCCGATGTGGGAAAAGCCGCTTCCAGGGCGCAGCGAAGCGCAGTTCAGACAAAGGAGAAAGGTTTGAACGCGTCACGTGCAAACCGGGGATCTTCTGCCCTCCCCTCCCTTTGGGGGGCGGAGGGGGGGCCCCCACGCCCCTTCCCCTCCCACATCACGTCGCCGGCTCCTGATTGGCCCAACCCACCAGGAGATATTTCTCTCCCCCCCACCCCCACCCCGCCCAAAGAGGAAGAAAGGAAGGGGGAAGAGAAAAAAAAACTTTGCGAAACTTACGCGCTTTGCAAAGGAAGGTGGGCGCCAGGTAGCTCAACCGGTGTGGCAACCTGGTTTATCCCTCGTAGGATGAAAAACACGCGCGCACACAACACGACACCGCAGCAAGAGAGGTTGTTTGTTTGTTTGTAGTTTAGTTTTTTTTTTTAAGCACCGGTCAAATTGGAAACAGGTTGTCTCAGCCAATAAGATGGACCAACAGGTGGATTTATTTTTTAAAAAAGGATAACAAGGATAGGATTGAGAGAGAGAGAGACCCAAATACATACAAACCCACACGCGTTAGCCTTGCATTAAGGCTTAAGGGAAGGCTGTTTTTTGGGTTTGAAGAAAGCAAAAAAGCAAAAACGGCGCGCCAAGAAAAAAACAGGCGAGGAGGGAAGCAGAAACGTGGGAAACGGCAATAAAGCATATTAAAGAGAGTGGAATTAGCTGGTTAGTATAGCCAAAGGCTCAATAAATCGAAAATTCACACACACACACACACACACACACCAAGAGTTTGCAAGCTGAAATACAGATCTGGAGAAGGAAGGAAAGGAGAAGGACAGGGAGGAAAAGGCAGAAATGGGCGAGATTGGCCTTGGTGCCCGTTCTCACGACCCGTGTGATCAATGAAACTCTCCCACGCGTGCACAAAAAAACAAACACCGATTCAGGTTTGCCTTGCAAAGTCGGTTTAGGCTTCTCCTAACCCAACGGAACTGGTGGAAGACCTCTCTGGAAGCCCAATAAATCTCTGTGTTGGTTTTTTTGGGGGAAATCTAGTGGCGGGGAGTTCCCAGGACGCGTGGATACGCGAAACTCCTATCAACAGCCTCCCCAGGGTTGGGTTAAATAATTCCTGCGGCTTCCAAGGTGTGGGGGGGGTTACGGGGGTAGGAAACGCCTCCGGAGCCGCATCCATGCGCTGTGGATCGACCCCTCCCTCCCTCCCTCACCCCCCCTCCCTCACCCCCCCCAGGAAGCAGAAATAGCCCCGATCCTGAAAGGCAGGTGGGAAAGAATTGCGCGCTTCGTTCCTATTTAAGGCGCGCCGGGGGACTGCGGAGCCGTCTCGGGAGCTCGGCGCGCCTCTCTGCCTCTTTTCTCAATTTGGCTCCAGCGATTGGATCTCCCCATGGCCTCCTTTCCCCCCTTTAAACACCGAAAATCTTTTGGTGAGTGATGCGTTTCTCTTTTGCTCCGTGTAAACGCTCTGGTTTGAGGTGGCCCACCCCATTGTTACCGCCCCCTGTTGGCCCCAAGGGTGCAATTCACCTCAATTTTGGAGGTGGGGGGAGTTATTTTCTTCACTTTTAGAGCTGTATTTTCAAGGTTAATGAGCAGGCTGCGTTCTCACGATAGGTTTCCTCAGGTTAAGTAAACCTGAGTGGACTCGGTTAATTCAGTTTTCTACATAACCTAGGTCTCCTGCTTTTGGGGTGGGGGTTGGACTAGATGACCTACAAGGTCCCTTCCAACTCTGATTATCTGTCTCTGAATTGCTAAGGTAGGTGTTTGTGGTCCTAAGACCCCCCTGAACTCCATGAAGACCCCTCTTAAGGGTCTCTGAACTAAAATTATTTGCTGGCCTGCGCAGAAAAAATAATAGTATATTAAAATCCTGCAAATGCATCAATTTTAATAAATATTAATATAGCAGCAGCAAGTGTATTGGTTTTAATAAGTATGAATAAATATCCATACCAACAAAAATGCTTTGGGGTTTCTCTATAATTTTTAGAAGGGGTCCTTAGAGAGAAAATTAAAGACTTAGATTTATCCTAGGCATAAAAAGTGAGTGGTTATAGTTTGTGTCCTGCTGTAAAAATGCAGGGAACTGTAGTTACAGGAATCTAACTAGCTTTCCAAACCCTCTAGAGAGGTGGTATTACAGGTCCCATCGTTCCCAGCCAACATTTTGGTGACTTGGGATTAAGGCTGCTGAAAGGCCAGAAGCTATTCCTCTGCAGATAGACAAACTTTAGATTTAAAGTTGCGGTTTCTGCCCTAAACCACAATGAAACTGTCTTTGACAGACATGGTTTAATTTTAGGAAAGGGTTGGTTGGCTAAGGTCAAGCATTTTGGGGTTTTGTGTGTGAGAGAGAGAGGGAGGGAGGGAGAGAAAAGGAGAAAGGAAGGAAGGAAAGAAAGGAAAGGAAAGGAAAGAAAGAGAATCTCTAAACAACCATGTTTTCTAAGTTTTTCTGAGTTGTAAACCCAGCTCTTGTGTACTGCAAAGCTTAATGCAGAGTGGGTTTTGCTGATTGGAATTCCTTTCACAAACCATGGTTAAACTGAGGCTTAGTGTGTTGTGTGAACCTGCAGGGGTAGGAAACCAGTCTCTGGGAATTAAAACTGGGAATGTCCATCCACAATCCATCATTAATTCTTTCCAATTTTTGAAAAACTTTTTTTATTCTAGTTTCCCGGAAGAACGAAGTGGCTGCAATCCGGATTAGATTTCCTTATAAACTACCGGTAGGTGTGTGGTGTGAATTTTCTTAAGGGCAGCTCTCTTGCACAGCTGTTGTGAACTTGTGTCTCTTTTTCTTTTTCTCCTTTCTTACCTTCCTTCCTTTTCTTTCTTCTTTTTCTCCTTTCCTTCCTTTTTCTTCTTTCTCCTTCCTTTTCTTTCTCCTTTCTTCTTTCCTTTCCTTTCTCCTTCCTTCCTTTCCTTTTTCTCCTTCCTTTCCTTGCTTCTCCTCCCTTCTTTCCTTTTCTTCTTCCTTCCTTTTCTTTCTCCTTCTTTCCTTTTCTCTTTATTCTTTTTCTTCCTTTCTTTGTTTCTTTCTTTCTTTTCTCTCTCTCTTCTTCTGCTGTTTCTTGAGGTCTGTTTCATGTCCTTCCAGTTTTGTACGCATATGTAAACACACACGTGTTTGTGTGCCGGCACAGGTATGCACAAGCACCACTTTAAACGCACACTTATTATCCTTTCCAGCTCCTCAAGCTCTGTTCTTGGCTCCTTGCAGGTGATTGTGGAACGCTATTCAAAGGAGAAACTATTGCCGGCTTTAAACAAGGTGAAGTTTTTAGTCCCTGGAGATTTCACCATGGGCCAGTTTGTAGCCATCATTCGGTGAGCATTTGAAATCTTGTGGCAAATTAATTAATTAATGGATGTGGGAAGGGAGGATTCTCCAAGATAGGGAGGAAAACTAGAACAGGGAGCTTTCCAGGATGTTTTTGTGTAAAACAGATGAGGATGTTTTAAATGGGGTTTAAATGGGTTCACCATTGACTAGATTAGCATTTGAAAACCAAGTCATTAAATCATGATTAACAAGGAAGTGTTGGAATCCCCCAAAAGAACAAGCGGATTTCTGGATTTGGCCAGTTTTTCACACCCATGAAGCAGATGGTGTTGAAGTACAGAGGGGGGAGGGTCTACCGACCAGAATAAAGACTTTGATTGGGGTTGGTCTAGATGATCTCTAGGTTTGTTTCCAAGCGGATGATTCTACTGTATATAGTGTATTGGTTCGTTGAGCAGAATGAGCAGCTAAAAACAGGAACTGGGGAAAGAATATTGGAGTGTTTTTTTTTTTATTAAACCAAGTTTCCTTGACTATTTCAACTCGATAGGCTGTTTAAAAAAATTACAAAATAAATACCTGTAAATACGTTAAGATTTATGGAGGAACTGTTGAAAAGGAACTTGTCCCTACAAGCTTTTGTCAGGTCTGAGTTGAGCCCTGTTTTTATTTTTCTGTGGCAGGCCAAAATTCTATCCCATTTATGCAGGAAGCGCAAAAATAAATAAATTTTAGGGTGATGTCATTAAATGAAAACCGGGAAATGGCTCAAGACAGCACGAAAAAGCAAAACCTTGAGTTTGCCTAGGTTTACACTCATCCTCTTTGAAAATAAGCCTAGTGGTTAAGGCACCAGGCTTAGAAGCCAGGAGACAGTGAGTTCTAGTCCCACCTTAGACCTGAAAGCCAGCTGGGTGACTTTGGACCAATCCCCAGGAGACAGTGAGTTCTAGTCCTGCCT
>NW_020770634.1:0-20481 GCF_900518735.1 Pseudonaja textilis | reverse complement strand
CATTCTCCAATTACGGTCTGGGTGTCATCAATCACATTCTCCAATTAAATATATTCGTGGGCAAAAGCTCTCTGGTATTTTAGTTACATTCTTTTAAAGCTTAAGAGTTGGAATGTACTTTCCCTTCCAAACTGCTGCACTGCTCTTCCAGATTTTCTTCCTCCCCCCACCCTTTTTATTTTTTAATGGCAACTACTAAAACAAGCCTAGGAATGTTTTGTGAGTTGACACAAGGTTCTTGGGAAACGCAAAATCTTTTTGGTTTTATTGTATATGAAGAACCCGAAACAACAGGCATTCACTGATCTAGCACAGATTAGTCTGCATGGATCATCCGTGGCAAACAATAGAGAACTACCCATTTTTTGTGGTTTGGTCCCTGATATCAAACAACCGAGATCACAAGCAGACTTCAACCAAAGAGACTTTTCTTCCACCCCCTTCCGTTCTCCTGTCTGCAAAATTAAGAGAGTCAGTTCAGAATGAGGAGAAGCAGCAGCAGCCGATAGAAAATATCTCGGGGTTTTCGACGGAGATCTCGAGTTCAGGTTCAGCGCTGCTTTGCATGCAGGCCTGTAGGTGTCCTATGTCTTGAGAGGTTAACGTTTGAATTCAGGACATCCTCAGCCAAATTCAGGACACCGCAATGGGGAAGAACGTGCAGGAGGCCGTCTTGCCGTCCAAACGAAGGAACTTTTGCAACACGATCGCAACAAAAACCGAACCGCCCCCTCCCCAACACATTCAGACGTGAAGTTTAGCTTTCACGTGCGTCCCAAATGAATGTCCAGTTATTATTATTATTTTCCTCTAGTATTTGGCAGTTCGGGAACTCTTGAAGGAGCGAGACACGATCTTCTTCAACTCTTTGAAAGAACGGCTGCGTCGAAGCTTAAAGTTGTGAGGTGGCAAATCGGACGAATCCAACGTGGCGGACCCGTGTAGCCATCGGTCTCCAAGCTGGTGGAACATCCATTCTCCATTCAGGCTGACCGCGCTGGTCGCTTCTACCTCGCTCAGCCTGGGCCCGTTGCCGGGAAGTCCGGCCCGCTGGCGAGGCGGCAGGTCAAAATGGCCGCCCTCCGGGAAACAGAAGGTTGCTGGGGTATCGGAGGAAAAGGCGAGGTTGCGGTTCAAAACCACCGGTGGCAGGAATGTCCCTGCTTTCGCACGATGGCGTCCAGAGGACCTGCTGGAAATTTCCAGCACCGATGTCCATTTCGGCTTGGTGGCCTTGCCTCGGTTCGGTTGAAGTTGGCTGGGACACACCAGGCCCGCGGCCGCGTGAACATTCATTTCGGAACTGGCTCGGGCCCTGCCCACCCCGCGGGATGACGGCTTGCGCCGGAGGCTTAATCTGCGTAGCAATTCGCGGGGGCTCAACCAGCTTCTCTCAGCTGCCTTCTCTCCTCGCTCGGAGGTTTTCACCAACTCCCGCGAAGAGTGTTTGCCTTTGTATAGTTTGTCGATGCCAGTTGTAGCCCGAGGCAATGGAGATTCCTTTCCGAAGGAGGACTCTGTCTTGATTATCAGTTGGTGGGGCCCTGCTGCCCAAATTTTTCTATCCAGCGTGGAGGATGGCTTGTTCAGGACGAGTTTGACGGAAGGATCCTGTGTCGTCGTGAGGGACATAACAGACGACTCGCTAGGTTTAACCAGGTTGGTGGGGCTCGACTGAAACAAGCTGATCTCTGGGAATGGCGGGAAGTCCCACAACCCATCCAGGACTCTGGAATCTCGTGCTCCCTCTGAACCTTCGGGAGAACGCAAGTGGGAACAGGTGGAGATACGCCGTCGGATCTTCCATCCTGGAATCGGGCCCAGGACTTGACCAGCCACCGGTCCCGAGCTGCAGATGGACGTCATGGATAAGCTTTTCTGATTCCCCGCGAGGTATCCCGATTCGGTTCGACTCGCTGCCGTGCGGCACTTGTACCGTAGCACCAGTTTCGCCACGTATTGTTCCAAGCGGATCTTCGGGAGTCCACCGGAGCAGAGAGGGTCTCTCTTGGGAGAGTCGGATCTGGAAACCTGGGGAGGCGTCTCGTCAAGATCTTCTTGGGACGAGCTTTGAGAGAGGCCGTTGGTGAAGAGGGGGCTCTGTAAAGCTACTGCGTGGAGAGGACTGGGGTAGTGGTAGACTTCGTTGGTGTTTCGGGAGACCAAATCGGACTTGTACCGTAGAAGCTGGAAATTCGGGGGTCTCGGGAGGGGTAGGGATCCAAGGCCCAACAGGAACTCGAGGTCACCTGTCCCAAGAGACACAATGAAAAAGAACTCATGAGGTACAGGAATCTACAATTCTGCGCAACCCTAGGTAGAGGCAGATATTTCCCTCTCTGGGCACGATGAGAATATATCTGCTGAATATAACTCTGCATTGGCAACAAGAAAGGCATCCGGCCAGTAAAACCCTCTGCTAGCTCCATTCAGTTGCACTGATTCCACCCCGCAAGGGATTATGGGATCTTTAAAAGATGAGGATGATCTTTTTAATGAAACAAAAATAAGGAATCAGTAGCTCCCAAGGACACTTTCAAATTGTAGGATTATAGACCGGGACAGGACATCTACCTACCCACTCAGAGCATCCTTTCTGTAGATAGTCCTTGACTTACAACAGCTCATTTAGTGATAGTTTGAAGTTACACTGAAAAATGTGACTTACGACTGTATTTCACACTTATGTCCATCACAGCATCCCCCGGGATAAAAAGTGACGCATATTTATAATGGTCGCAGCGTCCTGAGGTTGTGTACTGCAGTGTCCCGGGGTTGTGTGCTGCAACAGCACAAATCTTAAGCTACCTTTCCCCGACGTCTACACAGAAACAAATTCAGACTGAATGACGTGCCGAGGATTTTGCTTTTAAGCCATAATTAGGTGGGGTATTCTGTACCTTGCCTTGAGGGGACTATAAAACGGAGACATGTTCATGTAAACAAACAGGTTGGAACAGGGGAAGTTGACTGTGTTGCACGTCGAAGCAAAAACACAATTAAACTCTGGTGCCTGGCTAACTTGGATCGTTTCCTGGATCGACAGCTCCGAGATAGCGTGCCAGGTTTACTCATACGAGGGGGTAGAATCCCATCGGGACTTTCTAGAAGATTGAGAAGATACTAAGCACCCCTGAAGGATTCCCCCACTCCCCAAAAACACACCAGGAGGATGTGTGTTAACATTTGCTTCCTTTAGCTTTGCAATAAAAGTATTCAAAAGATCGAATAAATAAATCGATCCAGCCACGCATTTATTATTCCTCTCCTCGATGTGAACTGAAAAGTTTCTAGTCCTCATTGCTGCTCCCAACCTCTTTGAAATATTCACAAACTAGAAGAGGCACTGAATTTGAGAATTAAACTTCTCTTAAGAGGCTGGTTTTTAGGAATCTTTTATAACAGCCCTGTAAGGTAATCCATGCTAAGAGTGACAGGGAAATACCAGAGATCCAGGTTCAAATCTCTCCCTCTGTCAGATGGCTCCTGAGCTTGCTACATACGGTCTAATCATGGTTTATTACACAAACCCTACTGCAATGTTTCTCAATGTTGACAACTTCAAGATGCGTGGAGTGGACTTCAACTCCCAGAATTCTCGGAATTGAACTCCACCCATCCAAGGTATGTCAGTTAAGGAATTCTGGGAGTTGAAGTTCACCCATCTTGAGGCACGCCAACTAGGGAATTCTGGGAGTTGAATTTTATCCATCTTCAAGTTGCCAACGTTGACAGACAGTGCCTTGCTGGCTGGATTCACTCAACACGCTTAGCCTGACTCCAAACAGGAGTCAGCCAATGAAATCAGCCAAGATTTCACTGTCATTCTTAGCATGGGCTGTTGTAAGAATTTCAAAAACCAGCCTCTTAAGAGCAGACTTCGTTCTCAAATTCCATATACCTTCTCTAGATTGTGGCTATTTCAAGGTTGCTGGGGGCTGCGATGAGGACTAGAAGCTTTCTTCATATCATATAGACATATACATAATTTTGTATTTATTTTGTCATGTTTATGCAGTGTATATTGGAGGTGGTGACCCTTTGAGAGCTGTATGCAACGAAATTTCATTTTAATGTATACAGATTAGTGTACATTCAAAGTGACAATAGTTTTTATTCTATTCTATTCCATTCCATTCCTCTTCTCTTCTCTATCTCTCCTCTATTCCACTCCATTGTTATCTCATATTCTATTCTATTCTATTCTATTCTATTCTATTCTATTCTATTCTATTCTATTCTATTCTATTCTATTGTCTCTTCTCTTCTACTCTGTATCTCTTCTCTTCTCTCTCTTTCTCTCTGCTATATTCCATTCCACTCCATTGTTATCTCATATTCTATTATATTTCCATTCTATTCTATTATTCCATTACTCTACTCCACTCTCTCTATTCTTTCTTCGATTCACATCTAGGAGAGGCTGAGAATGATAAATGCAGGCCGGAATCAATTTATTCGACTTATAATAAATACCTTACTCTAAAGACTAAAGACCGCTCAATGTTGAAACATCCTCCTAGCGGAGATACTTTCAAAATTTCCCAGGGGAGCTTCTATGGCCAAGGTGGGACTTGAACCCAGGCCTCCTTGCCTTCGACCACAGACTCTCGTGTTTCATGTTCCTCTTAAGGACGTTCCCTCATATTCAGGATGGAGACACGCACACACACACACACACACACACATACACACAGTCACACTCCCCATTACGAGGCCTTAATGTTGTGATCCATCAGCAGAGTCAGACAGTGGGGAGGAACATAGGCCAGTCTGGGAGTCTGGGGAGGACTCAGACGAGGGTTCTGCGTCCAACACAGAGATGGGGCCAGGACCATCTGGGAGTGGGGTGCTGCCTCCGGAGCCTCCAGAATCTGACAGCAGCGAGGCAGAGGAATAGCGAGAGCCTGTTCCCAGTGTGTGCATGCACAGAGCTGCTAGAAGGCAAGAAAACTTAAGACAAAAGGGGAAACTCTGGAGTAAGGCTTGGAGGCGATTGGCCCTCCCATAAGACATAAAGGAGGAGCAAAGGGAGAGGAGCCTTTGCAGGAAGCAATTTTGTTTGTACTGATCGGTTTGAAGCCTGAAGCTCTGCGTTGAATTTATGCTCCGGTTGGCCTCGTATAACTAATTGGACATTTAGTTGTGGCAGCATTTCAAAGGAAGATAAAGGTGCGTGATTATCAGACTTATCCTGAAGGACTTTGGCAGACTTCTGTGGGACTATTTACAAACTGTTTGAGACTCATTACGGGCGGTGAATGACTAAAATTCACAGCTGTTGAAATAAAGAAAAAAGGAGTTTGAGACTAACGTGTGTTTGTGAGTGTCTTCATGAGCCTTGGTCAGAACACTTACCGGTGGATACCGGACGTCGATTGTCGGTCCCGGCTACGCTGGCCAAGGTCAGGCGCTGAAGCTGGAGGTCAAGGAGCCGGACGGCAGCCTCGTCGGTGGACCGCGGCCGGATCAAACCATTATCGCGCAATCCAGGCAGGTGAGAGAGGGAACCGATGCTACACCGTGACGCCCTGGCTCCGTCGCTGTGCACCGAGGCGCATGAATCCGAGAGGGAGCCCATCTCGCTGGTTTCGTAAAACCCTGAAAGGCGCAGAGACCCCCTGGTTATGACAGGCCGGGCTGCAAACTCCAGGTAGTCCTCGACTTACAACAAAATTGTTCTGTCGCTAAGCAGAACATCCTTTCGGGGAGATTTGCCCCATTTCACGACACTCGCCACAGTGGTTAAGCGAACCGATGAAGTGGTGCAACACTGTAACTGTCGTAACTATGAGTCAGTTGCCAAGAGCCTGAGTTTCAATGGTTATAAGTATGAGTCGGTTGTCAAGCGTCTCCGTTTCGATCACATGACCGGGGTGCGTGTGCTACAACGGCCGTAAGTGTGAAAAAAAATGGCCGTTAAGTCACTTTTTTTGGTGCCATTGTAACAACGTCAGTCACTAAATGAACTGTTGTAAGTCGAGGACTGCCTATACTAACTAAAAAAACTTTTTTAAAAAATGTTTTAACAGGAGATCAGATCGATCAATCATGGGCAGATCTGATGGAACACCAGGTCTTTTTCTGCCATCTGTTTTCTAGGTTTCTATCACGATGGACCCTCCACGGGTAGGAGCAGTCTACCCCAAATGCCAAATACCTTACCCAAACAGGGAAGGGATGATGGCTTGTGTGCCCAGTTCTCTCCAGGACTGATTGGAACTGCCAGATTACAATACCCATCCCCCTCAATTTTGCACATATTTTTTCAATTTATCAGCTGAGTAGGACTAACCCTAATCTAACCCTAACATCAAACTGGCTAACTAACAGGCAGGTTCAGTCCCAAGCCAGGATTTTATCTTGTGGAGGTACAGATGGCTTAAACTACCAACCATACGTTGGGGTTTCACAGTTGGCTGCCATATCTTAGCTTGCGTTAACCGTGGCTTGCTGGGCCATAGATGAACAAATCGATGACTTTGTCGGCCTGCCAGAGAGCGTTTGGAATGGTCGAACAGACCCAGGTTTATACAAACCCTGGTCAGGGAAGATAAACAAAGGCAGACATCCAAGAAGGGAAATGAAAATAATAGGATGTGGGTTGTCTGATCAAGGACGTACCTGAACTGGGTCTAGAATCGGCTTCTGGCACCTCCGTGATGTCTCCTCCGTTGAGGCCCACTTTCTTGGACTCCTCACCCATCATCCTCAGCCCCAAACCGTCCTTCTCTGCACCATCTTCAGCGGGAACACACAACTCCATGTTCTCCGATGAAGTATACAGGCCACAACCGAGAACGCCTTGGTTTTGCTCCAACTTCGCGCCACTGGGATGGGTCAACTTTCCATCCCCAAAGCCATTGGGGTCCTCCTGTTTGGCCAGGTGGAAGAAGAAAGGAAGGTCAAAAGATCTCTTTTTGGGAAGGGGTTTTTTGCAAAGACCCGTGGCACTCAACCTCGGAGGGATCCTATGTTTGCTGGAGTAGGTCCCTCACACACCCTGTCCATCCTCCCCTCGTTTATGCCTCCTGCGTGGATGCCAAAATTGTTGGCCTGAAGGTACCGTATGGATTCTGACCACAAGACAAATGTTACGACGGTCCCAAGAAGCAAAGTATATATATATATCAATCAATCAATCAATCAATCAATCATTCGGCTTTGCTCGGGTATTTTCCCACGTCATAGTAGTTGTGCTTTTAAAGTTGATGAGATTCTGCTGAAACGTTGCTACAACTTTAAAAGCACAACTACTATGACGTGGGAAAATACCCGAGCAAAGCCGAATGCCATACATGTAAGTACCTGTGAAAACTTAAGAATATATATATATATATATGCACGAAATGCCACTCACGCGTTATCACAAAGTCTCCAGAAGCCTACAAACTTGAAATTTGGCACGAAGGTTCCTCTTGGCTTCTAGGGGCTCACTAAAAAAGGATTTTTTTTCCAAATGACCATCAGAGCATTTAGAGTATTTCCTATATTATTATTATTATTATATTATTATATTATTACACACTCTGATGCTAAGGAGTTCTACTCCTCCTCCCCACCTGAAAATAAATCTCTTCCAAATGCAAAAAAACAAGCAGAGGAGTTTCAGTTTTAGTTCCACAGCAACTAAGCAGCTTTAGTACAGAACAGTTGAGCTAAGCCACGCCCAGGCTCCTTGCTGTCTCCTTCTTGCTCACACAGCAAATACTGTTTCAGTTTCCAAACGGCCCTCAACTCTCTCACACACTAGCCAGATGAATACCGATGAATGCTGGTAGACAGAGGCAGATTTTTTTTCCCCTTTATTTTCCTCCCCCAAAACTTAACCTGACCACATAGTTTCGTAGGGAAGCATGGGTAATAGAGCTAGTATAAGATATTAATGTGTTAGGATGGGTACGTGGGCGAGCCTCGTGAGGAGAGGGGTACAAATTCAATTTATTTTCATTGTTCTCGTCAGCATCTCAAAGAGAGCAAGACCGAATCGTTTATACGATAATCCTATTTTTCATGAGAGACATCTATATAGTGAGATATATTCGGGGTAGTCCTTGACTTACGACCAAAATTGGGACCTGAATGTCTGTTGTTAAGCGATGTGGTTATTTGGTGAATTTTGGTCATGTGGCTGTAGGAATGCTGCAATGGTCATAAGTGCAAGGACCAATCACAAGTCATTATTAGACTGTATTCGTTTTCTCTCTTTTTTTTTTCTTCCATCCTTCTCCATATTTTCCTTTCCTTTCTACTTTCCTTTCTCTTTTTTCTCCTTCTTTCCTTCCTCTCTCCTTTTCCTTTTCTTTCTTTCCTTCCTTCTTTTCATTTCTTCTCCATATTTTCTTAATTCCCTTTCTTTCTTCTTTTCCTTTCCTTTCCTTCCTTTTTCTTTCTTTTCCCTCCTTCCTTCCTTCTCTATCCTTCCTTCCTTCCTTTTCTTTTTCCCTTTCTTCCCCACATCTTTCCTTCTCCATATTTCTCCAATTTATGTTACCTGCCCGCCTCGCAAAACCAGTGACTGACACAATTCTTCCTGCTGGATTGCTAAAACAATGGACGTAAAACAAATAAACGAATGAAGTAAGCCGAATATTAATCCACTTGATAGTATGTTCCAAGCCTAGCCGCATTCTTTCTGGATCTTTCGAACAAAATACATTCCATCATTTCACGTGGGTTGATCCAAACACTTCCTGGTGCAAAGCAACATGTTCAGCGTAGGGCACACTGAGTAAACCAGTTTTACAGCTACTACCCAGTTGGTTTCCTCTTTTTGTGTGTCTTCTTGATCAATAAACAGCCCTGGCATTGTAGCTACAAAGAACGAAAGCTGTGAGATTGGAGAAGTGATCCAAAAAAGAGAAAACATTATAAATCCAAAGACAATTCACCATTGAAAAGTGGATTTATGTCAAAATTCCAAGTTGGGAAAATCCAAGCCAAAAAGAGAAGCTGTTTTGTTTTTGTTTTTTACTTTGCACCTGACATAAAACGAGGAATCGTCTTTGGAATGCAACAGGTGGGAAGTGAGAGCTGAAGAAACAGGCTTTCTTGACAGCAGAAAAATTAGATTTACTGTCCATTTAGTGAGGCCTCCAGGACAGAGGTAACATAACTGGTTTGCAAATAATTAATCTACACCTTGAACTAACAAGAGACCTGGGCAGGACTCTACAGCCAAAGGTTGTAAAAGATTACATTTTATAATGAGGCTGCATGATAAAGATATCGTGAAGTGGCTTCCGATTTTCTTTAACAGCAGTTATGAATACATTTATTCTCTTTTTTCTCTGTTAAGGCAGCGATTCTCCACCTTGGCATTGGGGATATGGGTGGATTTCAACTCCCGGATTCCTCCTGGCTAGGGAATTCTGGGAGTTGAAATCCACATACTTTAGAATTGCCAAGTTTGAGATACACCGCTCCAAGACTACATCATATCTTCCTTCTTTCCATATTCTATCCTTTCTGATCACCCAACCCATAAATCACTTTCTCCCTCATTTTCAGCAAAAAAAACTCCTCAAAGGACTTTTAGTCCCTGATAAATGTGATTATTGCTTTTTCCACCAACCAAGCAGGTCCATTTTTGCCAAGTTTGCAATTCTTCCCCAGCGCTATCAATATTTCAGAATCTTTTTCTCTGTTCGTGCATCTAATAATCTCCCTGCGTTTTACTCTGCAGAAAACTAACCATCTATACTTTTTTTTTTTTCTAGTCGTCTATCCATTAATGACAGCCGAAAAAGTTCTGCCTTCGATAGAATATTTTAAATTCTTGGCGTCATTCAACGGGGTTGAACCCGATCCTTTCTAACGTGAGAATTCCTTGCTCTCTGAGCTTGGTTGTTTTTGTTAAAGACGTTTCGTGACTCCAATAGGTAACATCATCAGTGCTAGAAGGGGCATTTGGAGCAAACCCCGCTCCCTTCTAACATTGATGATGTTACCTAGTTGGATCATAAAACGTCTCCAAGAAACCAAGCAAGTTCAAAGAGCACTAGGGATCCCAGTCTTCTTCCTCCTCTTCTTCCTCCTCCTCCTCAAAACCCTATTCCCTTTTAGCACTGATGATGCTACTTAGTTGGGTCATGAAACATCTTTAACAAAAACAACCAAGCTCAGAGAGCATCAAGGACCACACAGTCCTCCTCCTCCCCTTCCTTCCTTCCTTCCTCCCTCCCTCCCTCCCTCGATTCCTTCCTTCCTCCCTTCTTTCTTTCCTTCCTTCCTCCCTCCCTTGATTCCTTCCTTTCTCCCTTCTTTCCTTCCTTCCTTCCTCCCTCGATTCCTTTCTTCCTCCCTTCTTTTCTTCCTTCCTTCCTCCCTCCCTTGATTCCTTCCTTCCTTCCCTTTGCAAACCCCTCTCCCTTCTAGCACTGATTATGTTCCCTAGTTGGGTCATGAAACGTCTCCAAGAAAACCACCAAGCTCAGAGAGCCACAAGGACCCCCCCATATCAACTCTGAGCTACAAATATTTTCTTCTATCCAATCCACTTGTATATAAACAGAGAGCAAATCCCACTCTCTCCTAGCACTGATTATGTTACCAAGCTGGATCATGAAAGGTCTGTAAGAAAACAACCTAGCTCCTCCTCCTTCTCCCCACAATCCCCACTCCCTTCAAGCACTGATGATGTCTCCTAGTTGGGTCATGAAACATCTGTGAGTAAAGAACCCAGCTCAGAGAATATTATATAGGATTCTACATTCCTCCTCCTCCTCTTCCTCCTCCTCCTCCTCCCTCCATCATTCCACAATCCCCACTCCCTTCTAGTTCTAGTTCTGATGATGTTCCCTAGTTGGGTCATGAAACGTCTGCAAGAAAACCTTACAGTCCTCCTCCGCTTCTCCTTCCTTTCTCCTCCTCGCAAACTCCCCTCCCTTCTAGCACTGATGATGTTCCCTAGTTGGGTCATGAAACGCCTGCAAGAAAACCACCCAGCTCAGAGAGCCCCCAAGGACCCCACAGTTCAACCCCAAACTATAAACATTCTCCTTTTATTGGTCCTTTCTAGCTTTTGCTTGTTTTACACACATCTGCCAAACACACCCTGATGGTTCGATCGCGCTTTCCTAAATCCTTCCGAACCTGAGATTGAACCGAAACTGGGGTGGGGGGGGGAGGAGGAGGAGGAGAAAAAAAAAATCTATCTTCGCATAGTAGGCAAACTTTGAAAACCACAGGAATGCCAAGAGGTAAAGGTGAGCAAAGAGCAAATAATTTAATGTTTTTGTTTTGCAGAAAAGGTAAGCGTGCCAACAGTAGCCTCCGGTCGAGAGGGATCCCATGCCAAGAGGAAGTCCCCACCAGCGCAAACAGAAAGTGTATTGTTTTGGTGAGCGTACCCCAGGGGGTGGGATTCAATTTTTTTAACAACCAGTTCTGTGGGCGTGGCTTAGTTGGTGGCCGTGGCTTGGTGGTCATGATAGTGGCTGGGCGTGGCCAACTCAATATCACTCACAACTCCTCCAGAATTCCTCCTCCAGTCTTGTTAGCTCAGGAATTCTGGGAGTTTGAAGTCCACAAGTCTTAAAACTTGCCAAGTTTGAAAACCCTGGTTGTAGAGATTTCCAGACCCATCAAACTTCTAGATTTTCTTCTTCCAAGCTTGGCTTGGAATGGGATGGAGACCGGAGGACACGATGGAGAAGGAAAGACATACAGGTAGCCCTCGACTTAAAACGCAACCGAGCCCAACATTTCTGTTGCGAAGCAGAAACACATTCCTTAAAGTGAGCTTTGCCCTTAATTTACGATCTTTCGGGCCACCGTTGTTCAAGTGAAACCCTGAAGTTGTTAAAAGTTGGGAAGTGAATCTGGCTTCTCCCCCTTGGGAGGAAGGAACCGCCATAAATATGACTCAGTTGCCGAGTGTCTGAATGTTGATCACATGACTGCAACCGTCGTAAGTGTGAAGAACGGCCATAAGTCACTTTCCTTCAGTGCCGTTGTAACAACTGTGGCAAGAGAGGTTGTAAAACGAGGTGAAACTCACTTAACAAATGTCTCAGCCACAGAAATGTTGGTCTCAAGTGTTGTCTACCTGTAAAGACGTCGACATCTTGTCTGGTTATTTTGAAATAATTTTTGGAGGACATATATTTTCGTGTGTAGTTTTATTATATTAAGATTTCTTTGTGCTCAGTAAATAATCATGTTATTATTGTAATAAGGGTGTTCAGAGCGTACTATATATCTCATTGATTTGATAGTTGTACTAAGTTGTATTTTGTAGTAATAGAGTTGTTTATATAATTGTACTTTGTCTTCTACCTGTTATCTTTTATTCCCCTTTTTATTATTTCATGTTTATTTGATCAAATAAATAAATTGACCAAATAAATAAATAAAATCCATCATGGAACATCCATTTTTTATTTTTTTTAAGCGGGGAGACCTTTAAAACTAGAATTCATTAAGGATTAAAAGTAATCCTTGCAGACCCATTCTGTAAACACATGATTAGATCCCGTAACTGCATCAACCGTCCTGGACAATCTTTAACTCAGCCCACCTATAAAGGTTTGGCACACAAACGCACACCTGGAAGAGGCTCGCTGGCTGTAACACCCAATGCTTCATTCAGCTCAGCATCACACCTTGTTCCTCTCTGCACCCCTTCAAAGTAGGCTAAATTTTTGCACAAAATAGAATAGAATAGGATAGGATAGGATTCAGGATATAGAGGAGAGGCGAGTAGAGTAGGATAGAACAGAATAGGATTCAGGATACAGTAGGATACAGTAGAGTAGAGTAGGATTCAGGATAGAGTAGAGTAGTGTAGTTTTATAGGATAAGATAGGATAAAACAGAATAGAACAGAACAGAACAGAACAGAATTCAGGATAGAGTAGAGTAGGATAGGAGTAGAGTAGGATAGGATAGGTTAGATTCAGGATAGATAGAGTAGAATAGAATGAAGAATAGACTAGACTAGACTAGACTAGACTAGACTAGAATAGAATAGAATAGAATTCTTGATTGGCCAAGTATGATTGGACACACAAGGAATTTGTCTCCAGTGCATAAGCTCTCAGTGTACGTTTAAAAAAATACATTCATCAAGAATCATAAGACACAACACTTCGCGAAAGTCATGGGTTCCTAATAAGCAATTAAATCATACTAGGAAACAAATAAAACAATATAAATTGTAAAGATACAAGAAAAAAAAAATCGCTTCTCTGTCATCTTTTGGGGGGGCCACCAAACCAAGAACCCCCCCAAAAAAAAAATTACAGTGGAAAACCCAGATTTTAATCTACGTTTGTGTTTGCAAGCACAGAGGAGGAAGCATGGATGGCTCCAGACTGTTCGACGGTGGGAGCCTTCCCATATGTTGGCTACCACACCCAGCTTGGAGATCACACCGAGCCCAATTCGCACACATCTCCCCCTTCTTCCAGTCCACCCCTCACCAGCTCCATCCCTGATCCTTCCCCGCCCCCTTTTCAGAGCTCCAATATTATGGCCCATCTGCGCCACGTTGCCAACAAGCTGTTTTTGCTCTCGCACTTCTGTATACCTGGCTCATCTTCCGGGTTCCTAGCTCAGCCTTAAAAATCTAATCCTTCGGTATTTGGAAAGTAGGTGTGAACATCTTAGGAGGATCCCACTTTTCTGACCCCACCCCAACCCAACCCAGCTCAAATCCTCCCCACTCAATTTGCAATTTCTCCCCTCTCCTTTCCCCGTCCTAATTTTCAACACAACTTGTCTTTTTTTTATCAACCTCCCTTGCTTTGCAAATTTATATTCTTATTTCCAGGTAACCAGAGGCGGCCTTTTTTCACCTGAAAAAAATCCACCTGAGATCTGTTCCCATTTACAAGTAGTTCTCGACTTACAACAGCAACAAAGCCCACTGTTATAAATCAATGACTGCCTGCAAGCTCACATCTTATGGCCAACTAAATCTGGACAGGCCCTGGACTTTAGTATATATTTTTCTTTCTTTTTTTCCTTGCAAACATTTCGCTTCTCATCCAAGAAGCTGGATGATTGAGACTCTCCACAGACATAAATTTGGTGGCAGGCATTTTTCTGTCTCCTGCCTCTGGTTTAATAGGCAAGGAATCGAATAATATTTTTTTAAAAAAATGATGTTGCTTGAGTCTGGAAAGGTGTACGGAAGTCTCCAGCTGAGTTTAACTCCTAATTTATGGAATATCTATAAATAAATAAAATGCCTGTTTTTATTGTTTATTTTTCTGGTTTCTCAATCCTACCCTCACCCGTGTAATTTCCTGGTGGTCTTCCATCCGAGTGTTTAACCAGACATGAAACATTAATTTTTCTCCAATTAGAGTAAAACCCACCCTCATTTGCACCTCTGTTTTTCTGCCTTTTCACAATTTGCGTGCACACACACATACACACACACATACCATAGGTGAGGTCTATACCACCCAGCCCCCAGTGTCCCCTGGGGGTGTGACCAGGCTGAAAAAGCAGCCGAACATTTCTAACTAAACTAAGCCTTTAATTGCAATAAATCCTGAATTCCCCCCACACACCTCCCTTCCTTCTACTCCTGTGCAGTCAATTTTAGCTTACAAGCATTTTTTTTCAGGTAGAGAATTTCTTCTTAGGGTTTTTAATTTAAAATCCCCCTGTAGGGCCTTACAATCAACTCCATGGTTTAAAATTAAAGTGAAATATTGTAAAAAAAAATTTTTTTTTCTTTTCTCTCTTTGCTCCGACTTCAGGCATGGTTTTAACTTAGAACCAACTCTAAGCAAGCAGAGTTCAATTCCTCGCAGAATAATCGATATTTCCCCCTCCCCCCCCCAAAAAAACCCCCTATAATATCCACCTTCTATACAGGAATATAATTCATATCTCTTCCTTCCCCTACCCACCCCAACCCAATATCTGGTTTAGGGAAGAAGGAAAGGCCAAAACTTTCCTGGCTGAGTTCCCTTTAAGCCTGATGTTTTGACATTTTTTTAAAAATGAACAAGTCAGGAAATATTTTTAAATAGCATTCAGGATCAAGTGAAAAGATTGCTGGTTCCTGTCTCACCGTTTTTCCCCCACTGTTCAAATCTGCAAATCCCAAACATGGATACTGACCACATGGCGGAAAAAAACCCCTCCCCAAATTCCAGGCTGCTTTTTAAAACAACAAAAGCAGCTATTTCCCCCCCACCCCCAAGCTGGAATGATGGGAGTTGTAGTCTAATCGTGCTTTTAATTTAGAGCCCCTAAAAGATCCCCCCACCCACCCAGATTTCCACTAGCTCAGAGACCCATTTGCTCCAAAGGATTATTCGCAACTTCTCCTGGGCTCTCCAAGAGATCCTTTAAGGGTCGATCCTCCCCAACACGGGGCCAAACAAAATCCAGAGAATTTCTGGATTATTTTTTTTTAAAAAGGGGAAAAGCTAGAATCCTTTCATAGGATTCCTCGAGAGTCGGGGCTCCCTTGATGGTGGAGGCAGGTTGGACAGAAGCCATCAAGAAATCCAGATTTCAAAGCGGCTGCTTCCCTGCCCGATAAAACCACTGGATCCCGCCAGTTTGCTCACCTGATTTTTTGGGGGGGGTGGGGGGAAAGAGGAGCCTGGCACCTGATGGAATAATAATTATTTTTTTTAAAGCCAAGATTTTCTTGGCTTTCCCCAAGAACGCCCCGGATTCCCGGGAAGGTTTCCACGCGTGCAATTTCCACCGGGGTGGGGAGGAGGAAGGAGAAACCAGGGCTGGCAACGCAGCCCACCCACCCACTCCCCCCCCCCAAAAAAAAATTAAATTCCCCCCCCCCCACATCTCACCGATCGGGGCTCCGAGCCAGCCAAGGCGCTCTCCACGTTCGCTTTCTGCATTTCGCGCAAGAGATCCAGTTCCCAAAGGCCGGCCAAGCTAGCTTGGAGACGCTCGCCGATGCGAAGCCGCTCGTGGCCGGACCACAGCGAGGGGGGCACGGCCCGGCGGCTGGCCATGGGGACCCCCGGACGGGGTGCCTGGAAGCCCCCCTCCCCCCCAAAAAATCGTGCGCCTTTGGAAAGAGCTGGCTGGCTGGCTGGTTGGCACGCACCTTTGTGCCAGGTGCCCGGAGCTGGGAAGCAAAGCAGGTGAAGTGGCAGAGAAAGGGGGTGTGGGTTTTAAAACCCAAAGAGGGGGGGAGGGGTCGAAGAGAGGGGAGGGGAGCAGATCTGGGGGGGTGCGAGGTTGTTCTCCCCACCCACCCCCGTTCCCAGCCGGGAGAACTTCAGCCGATGTGGGAAAAGCCGCTTCCAGGGCGCAGCGAAGCGCAGTTCAGACAAAGGAGAAAGGTTTGAACGCGTCACGTGCAAACCGGGGATCTTCTGCCCTCCCCTCCCTTTGGGGGGCGGAGGGGGGGCCCCCACGCCCCTTCCCCTCCCACATCACGTCGCCGGCTCCTGATTGGCCCAACCCACCAGGAGATATTTCTCTCCCCCCCACCCCCACCCCGCCCAAAGAGGAAGAAAGGAAGGGGGAAGAGAAAAAAAAACTTTGCGAAACTTACGCGCTTTGCAAAGGAAGGTGGGCGCCAGGTAGCTCAACCGGTGTGGCAACCTGGTTTATCCCTCGTAGGATGAAAAACACGCGCGCACACAACACGACACCGCAGCAAGAGAGGTTGTTTGTTTGTTTGTAGTTTAGTTTTTTTTTTTAAGCACCGGTCAAATTGGAAACAGGTTGTCTCAGCCAATAAGATGGACCAACAGGTGGATTTATTTTTTAAAAAAGGATAACAAGGATAGGATTGAGAGAGAGAGAGACCCAAATACATACAAACCCACACGCGTTAGCCTTGCATTAAGGCTTAAGGGAAGGCTGTTTTTTGGGTTTGAAGAAAGCAAAAAAGCAAAAACGGCGCGCCAAGAAAAAAACAGGCGAGGAGGGAAGCAGAAACGTGGGAAACGGCAATAAAGCATATTAAAGAGAGTGGAATTAGCTGGTTAGTATAGCCAAAGGCTCAATAAATCGAAAATTCACACACACACACACACACACACACCAAGAGTTTGCAAGCTGAAATACAGATCTGGAGAAGGAAGGAAAGGAGAAGGACAGGGAGGAAAAGGCAGAAATGGGCGAGATTGGCCTTGGTGCCCGTTCTCACGACCCGTGTGATCAATGAAACTCTCCCACGCGTGCACAAAAAAACAAACACCGATTCAGGTTTGCCTTGCAAAGTCGGTTTAGGCTTCTCCTAACCCAACGGAACTGGTGGAAGACCTCTCTGGAAGCCCAATAAATCTCTGTGTTGGTTTTTTTGGGGGAAATCTAGTGGCGGGGAGTTCCCAGGACGCGTGGATACGCGAAACTCCTATCAACAGCCTCCCCAGGGTTGGGTTAAATAATTCCTGCGGCTTCCAAGGTGTGGGGGGGGTTACGGGGGTAGGAAACGCCTCCGGAGCCGCATCCATGCGCTGTGGATCGACCCCTCCCTCCCTCCCTCACCCCCCCTCCCTCACCCCCCCCAGGAAGCAGAAATAGCCCCGATCCTGAAAGGCAGGTGGGAAAGAATTGCGCGCTTCGTTCCTATTTAAGGCGCGCCGGGGGACTGCGGAGCCGTCTCGGGAGCTCGGCGCGCCTCTCTGCCTCTTTTCTCAATTTGGCTCCAGCGATTGGATCTCCCCATGGCCTCCTTTCCCCCCTTTAAACACCGAAAATCTTTTGGTGAGTGATGCGTTTCTCTTTTGCTCCGTGTAAACGCTCTGGTTTGAGGTGGCCCACCCCATTGTTACCGCCCCCTGTTGGCCCCAAGGGTGCAATTCACCTCAATTTTGGAGGTGGGGGGAGTTATTTTCTTCACTTTTAGAGCTGTATTTTCAAGGTTAATGAGCAGGCTGCGTTCTCACGATAGGTTTCCTCAGGTTAAGTAAACCTGAGTGGACTCGGTTAATTCAGTTTTCTACATAACCTAGGTCTCCTGCTTTTGGGGTGGGGGTTGGACTAGATGACCTACAAGGTCCCTTCCAACTCTGATTATCTGTCTCTGAATTGCTAAGGTAGGTGTTTGTGGTCCTAAGACCCCCCTGAACTCCATGAAGACCCCTCTTAAGGGTCTCTGAACTAAAATTATTTGCTGGCCTGCGCAGAAAAAATAATAGTATATTAAAATCCTGCAAATGCATCAATTTTAATAAATATTAATATAGCAGCAGCAAGTGTATTGGTTTTAATAAGTATGAATAAATATCCATACCAACAAAAATGCTTTGGGGTTTCTCTATAATTTTTAGAAGGGGTCCTTAGAGAGAAAATTAAAGACTTAGATTTATCCTAGGCATAAAAAGTGAGTGGTTATAGTTTGTGTCCTGCTGTAAAAATGCAGGGAACTGTAGTTACAGGAATCTAACTAGCTTTCCAAACCCTCTAGAGAGGTGGTATTACAGGTCCCATCGTTCCCAGCCAACATTTTGGTGACTTGGGATTAAGGCTGCTGAAAGGCCAGAAGCTATTCCTCTGCAGATAGACAAACTTTAGATTTAAAGTTGCGGTTTCTGCCCTAAACCACAATGAAACTGTCTTTGACAGACATGGTTTAATTTTAGGAAAGGGTTGGTTGGCTAAGGTCAAGCATTTTGGGGTTTTGTGTGTGAGAGAGAGAGGGAGGGAGGGAGAGAAAAGGAGAAAGGAAGGAAGGAAAGAAAGGAAAGGAAAGGAAAGAAAGAGAATCTCTAAACAACCATGTTTTCTAAGTTTTTCTGAGTTGTAAACCCAGCTCTTGTGTACTGCAAAGCTTAATGCAGAGTGGGTTTTGCTGATTGGAATTCCTTTCACAAACCATGGTTAAACTGAGGCTTAGTGTGTTGTGTGAACCTGCAGGGGTAGGAAACCAGTCTCTGGGAATTAAAACTGGGAATGTCCATCCACAATCCATCATTAATTCTTTCCAATTTTTGAAAAACTTTTTTTATTCTAGTTTCCCGGAAGAACGAAGTGGCTGCAATCCGGATTAGATTTCCTTATAAACTACCGGTAGGTGTGTGGTGTGAATTTTCTTAAGGGCAGCTCTCTTGCACAGCTGTTGTGAACTTGTGTCTCTTTTTCTTTTTCTCCTTTCTTACCTTCCTTCCTTTTCTTTCTTCTTTTTCTCCTTTCCTTCCTTTTTCTTCTTTCTCCTTCCTTTTCTTTCTCCTTTCTTCTTTCCTTTCCTTTCTCCTTCCTTCCTTTCCTTTTTCTCCTTCCTTTCCTTGCTTCTCCTCCCTTCTTTCCTTTTCTTCTTCCTTCCTTTTCTTTCTCCTTCTTTCCTTTTCTCTTTATTCTTTTTCTTCCTTTCTTTGTTTCTTTCTTTCTTTTCTCTCTCTCTTCTTCTGCTGTTTCTTGAGGTCTGTTTCATGTCCTTCCAGTTTTGTACGCATATGTAAACACACACGTGTTTGTGTGCCGGCACAGGTATGCACAAGCACCACTTTAAACGCACACTTATTATCCTTTCCAGCTCCTCAAGCTCTGTTCTTGGCTCCTTGCAGGTGATTGTGGAACGCTATTCAAAGGAGAAACTATTGCCGGCTTTAAACAAGGTGAAGTTTTTAGTCCCTGGAGATTTCACCATGGGCCAGTTTGTAGCCATCATTCGGTGAGCATTTGAAATCTTGTGGCAAATTAATTAATTAATGGATGTGGGAAGGGAGGATTCTCCAAGATAGGGAGGAAAACTAGAACAGGGAGCTTTCCAGGATGTTTTTGTGTAAAACAGATGAGGATGTTTTAAATGGGGTTTAAATGGGTTCACCATTGACTAGATTAGCATTTGAAAACCAAGTCATTAAATCATGATTAACAAGGAAGTGTTGGAATCCCCCAAAAGAACAAGCGGATTTCTGGATTTGGCCAGTTTTTCACACCCATGAAGCAGATGGTGTTGAAGTACAGAGGGGGGAGGGTCTACCGACCAGAATAAAGACTTTGATTGGGGTTGGTCTAGATGATCTCTAGGTTTGTTTCCAAGCGGATGATTCTACTGTATATAGTGTATTGGTTCGTTGAGCAGAATGAGCAGCTAAAAACAGGAACTGGGGAAAGAATATTGGAGTGTTTTTTTTTTTATTAAACCAAGTTTCCTTGACTATTTCAACTCGATAGGCTGTTTAAAAAAATTACAAAATAAATACCTGTAAATACGTTAAGATTTATGGAGGAACTGTTGAAAAGGAACTTGTCCCTACAAGCTTTTGTCAGGTCTGAGTTGAGCCCTGTTTTTATTTTTCTGTGGCAGGCCAAAATTCTATCCCATTTATGCAGGAAGCGCAAAAATAAATAAATTTTAGGGTGATGTCATTAAATGAAAACCGGGAAATGGCTCAAGACAGCACGAAAAAGCAAAACCTTGAGTTTGCCTAGGTTTACACTCATCCTCTTTGAAAATAAGCCTAGTGGTTAAGGCACCAGGCTTAGAAGCCAGGAGACAGTGAGTTCTAGTCCCACCTTAGACCTGAAAGCCAGCTGGGTGACTTTGGACCAATCCCCAGGAGACAGTGAGTTCTAGTCCTGCCT
>NW_020770632.1:1131-20500 GCF_900518735.1 Pseudonaja textilis | reverse complement strand
CTTATTCGTATCCTTTTCATGTATTCATAAACATGTTTATACTTATACCTGTTATCTAATAATCACTTGGCAAAATAAATAAATAAATTTACCAAATTTTCAGATGATACTAAGCTGGCAGGAATAGCTAACATCCTAGAAGAAAGGCTCAAGATCCAGATGGACCTTGACAGACTTGAACACTGGGCCCTATCTAATAAAATATAGAAAAAGGTAAAGTCCTACACTTAAGAAAATAAAAACAAAAGTACACCCGGGTGAAACCAGGCTTAATAGCAGTCTTAGTGGAGTCTTAGTAGACAACCAGGCAAACAGAAATTAGAAACATGGAACCATAAGAAAAGGAATAATGAAAAAAGAGAGGCTTGTTAAAATGTATAAGCAAATATCATTATTATGATTATTATGATAGAATGAATATCAGTGCAATGAATATTGTTATAAACACTTTGATGATTATTTCTTAAAACTATTTGTACCCAGACGACACACTGTTTAACCAAAAATTGAATTTTTATATGTTATAAAATAAAATAAAAATATGCAAAAAAAACCCGGAAGGATGCCAACAGCTGCCCAACCTTTGGCTGAAAGTCCATGTAAATATTATTTTAAGGAATCATGGCTGTTTACCTACTACCCCTGAAACACTTTGTTCTTTTGCCATAGCACAGTTATCTTTTCTTTTATCTGATCCATCCGGAGGAAGGCTGATGAAACAACCAAACAATTAATTACATTCCAAAAACTCCCGGTCTTTCACAAGAGCCAAAGTTTCCTTGGCCAGAATGCAAAGCCAAGGAGAAATCTTTAGGTTTCCCCACCCAAAAAAACCAACAGCCTAGAAAAAGATAAACAAGAGACCGCAAGACAAGACCAGCATGGCTGCACAAAGAGCTTTCTGACTCATTGAGAAACAAAAAGGACAAGGATGAAAAAAAAAACAAAGAGGGGCATATAAACTCAAATAAAATATCAGTTCTGTTTTCTTCCTGCTGCCCATCACTGTCTTGCCATCTTCTCCCATTGGTAGAAGATGATGGTACTTCTGGTAGACAATACCATCAGCAGATGGATTTGCAGTTGGCTGACTAACTGCGCTCAATATGTAGCCCTACATCTGTGTGGAGAGGAGCGTCAGTGGGGTACCTTAAGTATTCTTCAACCTCTTCATAAATGATCTAGATGAGCAGATAGAAGGGGAACTCATCACATTTGCAAATGACCCCAAGCTGGGGGAAATTTATTTGTTTATTTATTTGATTTATATTGCCACCTATTCGCCCATAGTGACTCAAGGCGGCTTACACAATGTAAAATCGTATTTAAAACAAAAAAATAACAATAAAAACAATAAGAATTAACAAAAAGAATCAAATAAATTAGTAAAGTACAATAGAACAAATTTTGGGCGGGGAAAAGAAATGGCTAACATCTTGGGAGATAAACTCAAAAGTGTTGAGCCTCTCCAATAAGATGGAATTCAGTGGTGAGAAAAGTACACCCCTGTGCTTAGGAAGGAAAAAATTGGATGCACAGGTACAAAAGAAGCAGTACTTGGGAGGGATCTGGGTGTCCTAGATCTTCCACCTGTGTTCTAGGTGGAACACAAGTTAGGAGTCAACAGTGTGCTGCAGCTTCCCAAAAAGCCAATGCGGTCTAAGGCTGCTCAACAGAGGGAAAGTATCAAGATCACAAGGAAGGATAGTGCGACTTTATACTGCTCTAGTGAGACTACACTTTGAACACTGCGTCACATTCTATCTGACTCCGTTGTTACAGCCTCAGCCCCTCACAGCGTCAACCTCAAACTGTCTACCGTGAACCTCACCCCATTCCTAATAGGTCTGTAAAGGGGGCACGTGTAAGCACACCAGTGTGCCTACCATCCCTGTCTTACTGTCCCCATTTAGCTGAACTTACTTCCTTTGTCCATGTTTATGTTCATACCTCTACTTGCTATCTTGTACATGTTTGACAAACAAACAAAATAAAGTTTTGCTCACCACGATACAAGAATGAATAAATAAATAAATAAATAAATAAATAAATGTCGAGGCCCTACAAAGTGTGCAGAGTAGAGTTAGAGATAATGGGTCTGGAGGCTAAATCATTTGATGAATGGCTAAGGGAACTAGGGAGATTTAGCCTAATGAAGCTGGTGGTCGCGCATTGATTAGAATACAGTATTGCAGGTAACTTCTGCTGACTCCACTGCCAGCAGTTTAGCAGTTCAAATCTTATTGGCTCAAGGTTGACTCAGCCTTCCATCCTTCCGAGGTTGGTAAAATGAGGACCCAGATTGTTGGGGGCAAGAGGCTGACTGTGAGCCACTTAGAGAGGGTTATAAAGCACGGTGAAGCAGTATATAAGTCTAAGCGCTATTGCTCATGAAGGCTTAGGCTTAGAGGGAAACATGATAGCTGTCTTCCAATCCTTAAAGGGCTCCCACAGAGAAGAGGGTTAATTTTTTATCCACAGCACCTGAAAGCAGGACAAAAAGGAAGAGGTGGAAGTTTGCTAAAGGGACATTCATTGCGGAACTAAGAAGGAATTTCTTGACAGTGAGAATGATTAATCAATGACACAGTTTGTATCCTGGAGTGGTGGGTGTCCATTGCTGGAGATTTTCCAGAAAAGTTTGAACAACAAATTGTCTGAGATAGTATAAGGATTTTTGCCCTGGGCAACAAGAAGACTTTCAAGATACTGACTTTTCAGGTTCTTCCAGATCGTTCCTTCCTATTGTTAATCTGCTTTTGGCTGCTTCTCAAGAATGGGTTATTTAATGGTTATGATTCCTGTGGGAAGGCCCCTCCTCCCAGAAGAATGAAACATTTTGGGAAATATTAAGAAGCAGAATATTATATTTTCCTAAATGAAAAATGGAGAAATATGTTTTTAGAGGCAGAAAGCAGTCCCTATATTTTCTTAATAGCGCACAGCAGATGTCAGCACTTAAGAGATCAAGAGCTTACTGAAAGAAGGCAAGTATCTAGATAGCTCTATTCATAAGCAAATACCCTCACCCAATAGCCAAAACAGGACAAAAGCCATTAAGCCACAATAGGAATGGCCCAAGACCCTTTCAGAACACAAGCCCATTCATTGCACCATTCCAGAGCAGTCCAAACTTCACCTGGGAGCTCAGAGAAACAATAAGCCAGAGGCTGACAAGCACCCAGGATTTGTATTTTCTCTTTGCCTATAGAGCCAGTTATGACCCCTATATAACCCCTACATGACCCCATAGGAATCTGACAACAGCGAATAGAATACATGTTCTTGCACAGGAACAGGAAGCTCAAGTGCAAAGCCCAAAGAAACTATTACTCCCACTATTCTTAACTCCATTTTGTCAGCTGCCCAGAATCACATGTGGTTCTGCTTCCTTATTAAATCATCTTTCCAATCAGCCTCCATGTTTCTAGTGTCTTTCTCTCAGCTTGGAACAGAACCAGGTTGATATTTCTTCCCACAATCCTGAGTAAAGAAGACTGGAAACACAACTAGATGAACTAATTCTACTTTATTGTAAGGCTATATTAAAGTATCTTGGAAGTCTGAATATATATTCTACTCTGTAGAATAACCGAATAACAGAATTGTAAGGGACTTTGGAGGTCTTCTAGTCCATCCCCCTTTTCAAGCAGGAGAACATTCCGGACAAACAGGCACTGAGCCTCCTGGTCCTCGCCTTCCAGTCCTGCCGCATCCAGCCGGGCCATTTGCAGGAGGAGAGGTAGACATGAGGCGGGCGAGCTTTCTTCCCCCCCACCCGCCGTTCCTTTCTCCCTGGTTGACTATTTTTTATGATATCTTATGAAAAAAATGTTTTCTATGGTTTTTTTTGGATGATCAGGTATTGTTACTGTTATTTTATCTTATGTGCGGCCCAAACCAAATTTTCATCTTCTAATGTGGCCCTGGGAAGGTGAAAGGTTGGACAAGCCTGCTCTAAACCCATTTCAAGAATGTTATAATTGCAGCTGTTCCTCTGAGTTTGAGTTTCCACAATCATTGATTTAAATGACCTTTAATCAAAGACTATAGAAGTCCCTACAAATAAGTGTATAATAATTAAAAGAGTGGGTTAACATGAGAAGGAAAAACTGGGAACAATCGACATTCAGACAAAGAAAATTCTGCATGTTAACCAGTTTGCTAAATTACATAAGAACAAGGCATGTAGGACAAGGTAAAATTGCAAAGTTGCAAGTCTTCTAAGTATTTTACCTGGTTCTAAATCTTAATAAAACAAAGGAAATCATTGTAGATTTTAGAAAGAGCCAACATAGCCATTGACTTTGCTTGTCAGAAGGTTGCAAAAGTTGATCACATGATCCCAGGACACTGAAACCATCATAAATAGGAACCAGTTGCAAAGCGTCTGGATTTTGATCACGTGACCATCGGGATGCAGCAATGGTGTAGGTGCGAACAAATGGTCGTAAGTCAGTGCCCTTGTAATTTTGAACGATCACTAGTAGGAATTGTGAGAGCGATCTTGGAGCCCTAGTGGACAGTCACTTAAATATGAGCCAGCAGTGTGCTGCAGCTGCCAAAAAAAGCCAACACAGTCCTAGACTGCATTAACAGAGAGATAATATCAAGATTGCAAGAAGTGATAGCATTGCTTTAAAGTGAGACCCTAGTGAGACCACTCTTGGAATACTGCATCGAGTTTTCATCACCGCGATACAAAATAGGGGCGGAGGCCCTACAAAGCGTGCAGAGAACATCAACAAAGATGATAAGGGATCTGGAGGCTAAATCTTTAGATGAATGGCTAAGGAAACTATGGATTTAGTCCTAGTGGAATAATTTAGTCCTAGTGGACATTCATTAAATATGAGCCAGCAGTATGTGACAACTGCCAAAAAAGCCAACACAGTCCTAGGCTGCATTAACAGAGGGATAGAATCAAGATCATGTTAAGCGTTAATACCACTTTGTAATGCCTTGGTAAGACCACACTTGGAATATGCATCCAGATTTGGTTGCCATGATGTAAAAAAAGATGTCGAGATTCTAGAAAGAGTGCAGAGAAGAGCAACAAAGATGATTAGGAGACTGGAGGCTGAAACATAAAAAGAAGAGTTGCTGGAATTGGGTAAGTGTAGTCTGATGAAAAGAAGGACTCAGGGTGACATGATAGCACTCTTCCAATATCTCAGGGTTGTCACCAATAAGAGAGGGGGTCAACCTATTCTCCAAAGCACCTGAAGGCAGGAGAAGCAGCAATGGATGGAAACAAATCAAGGACAGAAGTAACCTAGAAGTCAGGGAGAATTTCTTGGCAGTCGGAACAATTCATTATTCAGTGGAATAGCTTCCCTCCAGAAGTTGTGAATGCTCCAACACTGGAAGTTTTTCAGAAGAGATTGTACAATAATTTGTCTGAAGTGGCATGAGGTTTCCTATCTGAGCAGGAGGTTGGACTAGAAGACCTCCAAGGTCCCTTCCAACTCTGTTATTGTACTTAACTGCGTTAAGCGAAGGACTACATTTTACTTATTGTGTTGTTTCTGCCTCCACCCTTTTGGCCTTGAACGCTGGCAAGGATCCACTGTTGGGCTGAAATAAAAACTGACCCCATTTCTGGGTTTTACCTCTTCTTCCACACAGACTGGTTGCAGAGAGGCAGTCAGCAACCAGACCTGAAGAGGGAACAGCTCGTACTTTTCAGCTCAGCTCCGCAGCCAGCCTCTTCCTCAATATTATGGGGGAAAGCTGCCAATGTGGAAAAAACCTCTTCCTTCTCCTTCTACTGTCCGTCCTTCTCAGGATCAATGTGGCTGCTACCACCCCACAACTGTAAGTTGCTTTCTGCTGGCTACTTCTCTTTCTGTCTTCTTTGGCTGGGAAAGATTTAGGCTTGAAACTCTGCTCTGTTTTATTTTTAAACTGAGCATCTCTCAGTCCAGGATTTTCAAAGGGAAACTTGAGGAGCAGTGATGCTTCAGAGATATTTGGTGGTGGGACTGGGGGGAGTGGGGGAGACAGCAATAGTGGTGTCCCCCAAGGCAGTGTTCTAGGACCAACTCTCTTCACGCTCTACATAAATGACCTCTGCGATCATATTAAGAGCAACTGCGTTCTTTTAGCTGATGATGTAAAGCTGTTCAATACCACAGACAATACTGCTACCCTTCAAAAAGATCTTGACTATGTATCGGAATGGTCAAACAAATGGCAACTTCAAATCTCAACAAATAAATGCTCTGTCTTACATATTGGCAAAAAAAATCAGAAAATAAAATACAAGCTGAATAGTCAAGATCTTGTTGATGATCCAAGCTTTGTAAAGGACCTTGGAATACTCTAATGATCTAAGTGCTAGAGCCCACTGTAACTACATAGCCAAAAAGGCATTAAGAGTTGTTAACCTAATCCTACGTAGCTTTTTCTCTGGTAATATCACACTATTAACTAGAGCATACAAAACATTTGCTAGACCAATACTCGAATACAGCTCATCAGTCTGGAACCCACATTACGTATCTGATATTAGGACAGTTGAGAAAGTCCAGAAATATTTCACAAGAAGAGTTCTCCACTCCTCTACTCTTTGTAGAATACCTTATTCCACCAGACTTGAAATTCTAGAACAGAGAAAACCTTGAATTACGCCTTCTTCAGTCTGATCTAAGTATGGTATATAAAATCATACATTGCAACGTCCTACCTGTCAATGAATACTTCAGCTTCAACCATAACAACACAAGAACACATAATAGATACAAACTCAAGGTTAACCACACCAAACTTGATTGCAGGAAATACGACTTCAGCAACAGAGTGGTCAATGTCTGGAATACTCTACCTGACTCTGTAGTTTCTTCCTCAAACCCCAAAAACTTTAACCTTAGACTGTCTATATTGACCTCACCCCTTTCCTAAGAGGTCTCTAGGGGGCGTGCATAAGCACACCAACGTGCCTCCTGTCCCTGTCCTATTGTTTCTTTTATTTTTCTTATATGTACCCATTTCATGTATTCATAACTATGTATACACATACTTATTATCTTGTAAACAATTGACAAATCAAATAAATTCTGATGAGAAAACAGATGAGATTCTGCCGAAAGGTCGCTACAACTTTAAAAGCACAACTATAATGACGTGGGAAAATACCCGAACAAACCTGAATGCGATATATATATATGTGTGTGTGTGTGTGTGTGTGTGTGTGTTTTCTGAGGTTCTCGCGGGTATTTGTATGTGGATCTTTGGTTGTTCTACCCACTTCAACCCCCTCCAAGCCATACATGAAGCAAACCGACACCCACTATGAAGATGCAGCACGACCACGAACTCGAAGCCAAACAGCAAGATCACAGCTCACCAACTCAAATACCCCAGCAACTAAGACTAACCTGAGCACAACCAAGTCCCCACCTGAACAGAACACGCCTCCAGCCAATCAGAACACGGCCAACCCCCCCCCCCAACCAATCAGAACACAGCCAAACCCCCTACCAATGAGAACACACCCCCACCCAATCAGAACACAGCCAAGCCCCCACCCAATCAAGTTACACCCCCACTAGCAGTTAAAAGGAAGAGGCAGCTGCAATCTCACATCACTCTGAGAAGCACAGAGCCGAAGACAGAAGCCTGAAGATGATGAATGAGACTTCATCGAAATGTTGCCTAGATACTTTGAATATTACGTGGGAGAAAACCTGAACAACCAAAGATCCACATACAAATACCCGCGAGAACCTCAGAAAACACACACACACACACACACACAACACACACACACACACACACACATATATATATATATATATATAGTATTCAGCTTTGTTCGGGTATTTTCCCACATCATTATCTATCTATCTATATATACCTATATCTATCTATATCTATATCTATATCTATCTATCTATCTGTGTGTGTGTGTGTGTGTTTGTGTGGATCTTTGGTTATTCGGGTTTTCTCCCATGTAAGATTGGAAGTATCTAGGCAACGTTTCGATGAAGTCTCATTCATCATCTTCAGACTTGTGTCTTCAGCTCTGTGCTTCTCAGATATATATATAGAGAGAGAGAGCACCTTTGGGACATCTGAGAGATTAGTTTTTATTTTGGCTTTGAACACTGAGATGGCATTAGGAAGTGGAGGGATACCCACCTTATTTAACTGAGAAGGGACCCCATCAAATGCAATGCAACTTTGGAGCGTAATGTACAGGATATACTCTTTGAGGGAGATGGGTGGTTCAGAAATGTGAAAGATAAATAAGTAAAAATAACATAAAATAATCCTAGACTTCTCCCAAGTTCTTGGATTGACTTGTGATCTTCATAGTGTGGTTGCAATTAACAATTTCAATAACCATTTTGACCCAGGAATTAATCCTAACTAGTTCAAACTGTCTCTCCTTTTGTTTTCCTTCCTGATCTATGCAAGAGATTGCTTTGGCCTGGATCAGGCTGGCCTATCTCCTTCTGCCATTACTTTTTGCAATGCTCAAATCCTTTTTTTCACTGACAGTGTGAGTGTCAGCATTCCAGGAATTATAGCCATCGCAAATCAGAACTCTGAGCAATTCAATTCCTCAAAGAACAGTTTTTTGGGGAAATACCATCCTGGTACAAACTGGTGAATAGCCAGTTCTGAATCTTCCTAGGCTTTTCACAACCTTAAAAGAAAAACTTTCCAGTCTTCTCAAAACAATAAATCATATTGTCCAATCTGGATCCTAGCTGGTTGCCTGGTAACAACTTTCTCCTCCTCCTGGAGCCAGCCAGCCGTTGGAATGCCCTAGTTAAGTTAATTAGCCAGACTGACACATTTAGTACCACATTTTCCCGAAAATACACCATAACCAGAAAATAAGCCCTAATGTGTCTTTTGGAGCAAAAATTAATATAAGATCCGATCTTATTTTCAGTGAAACACAGGTACACATACATACACAAAAACACACACACTCATGTTTGTGAGCACACTGGCCCACATTAAAAATGAAATTCTGTTGCCAGCCCTCAAAAGAAAGTATATATATTTCTGATACACATACATAACGCACATATACACATTACACACATACGCACACACTGTATATAGCTTGCATATATGTAGTCCTTAATGGTACGACGTCTACATGGAGGGAAGTAAGCAGTATTGTACCATAAGGTTCCATCTTAGGGCCGGTACTCCTCAATATCTTCATAAATGACTTAGATGAAGGAATAGAAGACTAGAACTCATCAAATTTGCAGATGATAGTAAGCTGCCAGAAATAGTTAACATCCTGTTTGATAGACTAAGGAGCCAGATGAATCTCGACAGACTTGAATACTGGGTCCTATCTAACAAAATGAAATTCACTGTAGAGAAAGGTAAAGTCTTAAGTTAGGCAGGAAAAACCAAAAGTACACATACAAATTAGGTGAAACCTGGCTTAGTAGCAGTAACTGTGAAAGGGATTGGAGTCTTAGTGGACAATCAAATAAATTAAAAAGATGGTTGATAACCATTTGTCTGAAATGATGTAAGGTTTCCTGTCTAGGAAGGGGTTGGACTAGAAGATCTCCAAGGTCCCTTTCAACACTGCCATTCTATTCTATTCTAAATATTGAGCTAGTAGTGTGTGGCAACAGCCAAAAAAAGCCAATGCAATCCTAAATTGCATTAACAGAGAGACTGAATCAGGATCAGAGGTGGTATTCAGCAGGTTCTGACCAGTTCTGGAGAACCGGTAGCGGAAATTTTGAGTAGTTCATAGAACCGGCAAATACCACCTCTGACTGGAGATTTTACAGTGTCCCTCCCCTGCCACACCCACCAAGCCACGTTCACAGAACCAGTAGTAAAAATTTTGAATCCCACCACTGATCAGGATGAAGTACTAATACCACTCTATAAAGCCTTAGTAAGACCACACCTAGAATCCTGCCTCCAGATTTGGTCACCACACTATAAAAATATATTGAGACTCCAGAAAGAGTGCAGAGAAGAACAAGAAAGATGATTAGGGGACTGGAGGCTAAAACATAGAACGAACGGTTGCAGGAACTGGGCCTGGCTAGTCTAGTAAAGAGAAGGACCAGGGCAGACATGATAGCGGTCTTCCAATATTTGAGGGGCTGCCACAGGGAGGAGAGGGTCAAGCTATTTTCTAAAGCGCCTGAAGGCCAGACAAGGAATAACGGATGGAAACTGAACAAGGAGAGATTTAGCCTGGAAATAAGGAGAAACTTTCTGACAGTGAGAACAATCAACCAATGGAACAGCTTGCTTTCAGAAGTTGTGGGAGCTTCATCGCTGGAAGCTTTCAAGAGACTGGACAGCCACCTGTCATAAATGGTATAGGTCTCCTGCTCGAGTAGTGGGTTGGACTAGATGATCTCCAAGGTCCCTTCCAATTCTGTTATGCTGTGATTCCCCAGTGAGCATGGGAGATGAAATCCATCCACCTTAAAGATGCCAAGGTTGCTTTATAGATTTGTATTGATGAAGACTCACTATTCCAGGCCAAAGGGTTAGAGTTAGGCAACTTCATCAGTCAGAGCAAAATTAGCTAGGCAGAGTCAGAGAGTCATTGGAAGGTACCAACTCTCACTACACCAACTCCAAGGGCTTCTCCCCAGATTGCAGCCAATTTTGGGAAGAAACCCCTGAAGTTAGTGTGGTAAAAATTGGTACAAATACAACAACTCTGACTCTTCCTGACTAATTTTGCCCTGACTGATAAAGTTGCTTGGATGAGCAGCAAAATGCTTCAGATTAACAAAGATGGTCCAGTGTCCATGATTCAACCCTTTGACATAGATTTATCTCCACCCACACAGAGCCAAATCTCAGGAAACCCTTTTGTATTTGCTCTGCATATTTCCTAATATGAGCCCCTGCCCCTCTTTTCAAGGCGATATGTGGCAGTAGTACCCAGCATAATCTACATGGAGACCACTGAGAACTTCTGTGTCCAGATAAACAATCTGAACGAAATACTCAACTTGACCCTCTTGTTGGACTCCGAGGTCCTGAATCAAGTGACGGTAAAAGAAAAAGATGTATTTCAATGTATTCCTTTTCAGGTAAGTCTCTTTCTTGCTCTCCCTCCCTCTCCCCCTTAGGTTGTTGCATTCAGCATAATGCACACACAAAGCAATAGATCATCATGATAACGATACCTCTCAAACCATTTGATTTTGTCTCTTTTCATCCTGCAGATTACCAGGCGGAGCAACATTTCTCCTCCATCAGAAGCCATTCTTGAGTTGACTGGAAATGGCTTGACCCAGAGTTTCGAGAACCGCAAAAGAGTGCGAATCGAGAAACCAAAGCATCTGGTTTTCATCCAGGCAGACAAAACAATCTACAGAGCAGGACAAGAAGGTAAAGAGTGACTCCAATCCTGAAGTCACTGCAAGAAGGCTGGGATACATACTATGCCCAAAACATACTTGCATCCATACGCCATTAAAATAAGGTTCTGTTGACAGATGGACACTGAGGACTAGCATTTTGAAAAGGCTGGCTCCAGGATCACTGGCTCTGCTTCCCAAGCCCTCACTTTACACATGGCTCCGTTTTAAGATTAAGGTTCTTTTAAAAAGTGTGTTTTTTGGGGGAGGCTGCGGGGGAGCTCCTAAAATTCTTGTTTTTCTAACCCTTCCAAAACTTTATTGTTACAATTTTTACAGATTTTTTAAAATAAATTTTAGAATTTCCATTGCTAAGCCAGGTGATTGTTAAGCAAGTCGCAAGGTGTTCTCACCAAACCGGCACACTTTCTCTTTCTGCTCTCTTCCGTTTCGGAGCTGTCCCAACTTCAGCAGCTTTAATGGCTGCCTCTCTGCCGCTGGCAAAAAGAGCTTCTCCTGGATCAACCAGGGACTTTGTGGTATCCCTGGGATCTACAGGATGCGCTCTTCACTATTGCCGTCTCTTCGGGATGGTTTAGATCCATTTGGACCGTCTAGGGGCAAAGATATCGGCTGCCATCTCAGACCTCCGAGATTGCATGCCGTATCATCGCGACGCCAGCAACGCCCTCTTCCTGGTCCTTTTTGGTTTTCAAAACATTCCTCTTTTTAATAGCCTCCTCAGATCTCCAAGTTTTTAATCCCATTTTTCCCTCCTTCACTTTGATGTTCGTTCTCCAATTGTTCATTAGAGCTGTCCCCTTCTTTGATCAGCTCCTCCCCTTCTGGCACTCCTTGTTGTTCTTCATACTCCAGGATTGTCATTTCTAATGATTGTAAGGCAAGACAGCACGACTCACCTCTTTCATGTAGCATTTCTTTTTACATTTCTTAGTTCCAATTTTAACCCCCAAAAGAAGTTCTACCATTTTTAAACACTTCTCTTATATTTTCTTTATCTCTTTCTTTAGTCTTTAGGTTAATTATCCAGTAGTGTAATTCGACCAGCGTCTTTGATATTTATTTCCAATAACCAGCTCTTATTAATTCCTCTTTAAGTTTTTCCCAGGTTGATCAAATAGTCCAATATCCATAAATTTAAGTTTATGTCAAGATCACTAAACAATTCCAGAGTAATTTCTGCACATCCAAGTTCAGCTTTGATTAAGCCTATTTAGTGACAAAATCATATATTATCCAGTTTAAACAAATCTTTTTTTTTTGACTTCCTCCTTTCAAAGTTCAAAGCCACTTTCAGCCGTCAATTTTTTTTTTTTTCATTTTCTCTGGTCGTTGCTTTTACTATCTTTCTTAGAAATTTCTTAAGATCTTAATTCCGGGGTACCTTTATTTCCAGAAGTTGTGCCTGATTAGCCTGGTTTTCACGCTGTCCTCTTCTTCACTGCTCCATCACAATCTTTGTCCTGGTTAGCTCTTCTTCTTCGGGGTGGCCATATTTGACTACTGCTATAGCCCCTCTTCAGAGGGGAGTATGCCTAGCCAGGGAGGGGAAATGCAGCTCCCCTCGACCCAGCTGGCGGTCTCCCCATTCTTCAAGACCCCTACAGGGTGATTTTGTCCCCCCAAAACAGATGTTCAGAGCCCTCCAACAAGAGAGCACATATCGAAGCCACACACAATCGCAGTCTTCGGTCCATCAGCGAAGAAGATGCCACTGGAAGTCACATAATCAAAATTTAGATGCTTGATAACTGACTCATATTTATGAAAATTGCACTTTGTGTCCCAAAGGGATGTGATCATTTCTTGAGACTTTCTGAAGAGCGAAGTCAATCGGGAAGAGTCAGATTCACTTAACAACCAACCCTAACCCTAACTTATCAATTGCAGTGGTTCATTTAACAACCTAGGAAAGAAAGGTTGTAAAATGGGGCAAATGTCACTTAACAAACGTCTCACTCAACATAAATTTTGGGCTCAATTGTGATCGTAAGTTGAGGACTACCTATATGTAATCTGGAGATGCCCTGTAATCATTTTCCAACACCATCTACCGAGTGGAATAGAAGCAGGATAAGCATAACCACGTGACTTCTTCGATGTCAGGAGTCCTCGTTGTTCTTCCCCAGTTGACTGGACCCTGCATTTCATCAGTGAAAACAGACTAACCAGAATGTCTCCAGAGGAGGGCAACCAAAGGGAAGGGGGATAAAAAGATCTATGATAAATGACTGGAGATAGTGAGTATGCTCGTACCTCAGTGTAGAGAAGACTATGTGGAGGTCTGACAGCGGTCATCATGTATCTCTTAGCTGCTCAATTTGGGGGGGGGGTGTCTTTCTAGGAGACACAAAACAATGGTTTAAATGTCAGAAAGGTACATTATGATTGTGCATCAGAAAAAAAAGTCTTAATGGAGCTGGATGGGATTGACTACCCAGGAGGAAGGATTAATGGAAGAATTTAAACAAAACAAAACCAATCAGGAATGCTGCAACAGTGTATTACTGCTCTGGGCAGGGATCAAATTAGTGTTTTTCAACTGGAGCAGCTTGAAGATCTTTAGACTTCAGTTCCCAGAATTCAACAGCCAGCATGGAATCTTCTGGAAAGACCCTATGGCTGGCCGGGGAATTCTGGGAGCAGAAGTCCACACATTTTAAATTCTCAAGTACAAGAAAACACTGGACTACAGTAAATGATCTCCAAGATCCCTTCTATATTTTAATGTTTCTATATTCAGTGGCTACTTTTCCCACATATTCTCCCTCTGTCTTTTGCAGTTAAGTTTCGCATCATCTCTATGGATAAAGATTTACATCCCATGAAGGAGGAGGTAAATTTGTGTGTGTGGGGGGGTATTAAGACAGACAGAGATGAATGGCATCTCCATGAGAAAACATTCAATTCATGCTCTTCCCGGAGGGGAATTGTACGGACCCCTCCCTCCTCACATATAACATTGAACTAAGTGTGTGTGGAGATACTCCTAAGTGAAGACTCATGGAGTAATTGAAGGCTTAGTGCTGAGCTTAAATCTACTCTTAGTCATGAAAACTGGCTGGGTGACCTTGTGGCTAGGCACTGTCAACCAACCAACCTCACAAGGTGGTTGTTATGGGTATGTATGTGGGAATTCCAAGAGTAGTCCCATGAGGTAAGGCAAGATACAAATAAATACACATCCAAACCATAATGCGACATAAAAGAATCTCCCATGTCCCTTTTTTCTACTTTTTTTCTTTATCCTCATTTTTATTCCTTGGTATCTCTGATTTTCTTGTGCTTTTTTTTTTGTCTCCATAGTTTCCAGTTGTGTACATCCAGGTATGTGCTGAAAGGCCATAGCAGTGCCAGCTCCATGGCTGATTGGACCTCATGAATCTCTGGATGGGAGGCCACCAGGAAATCTGAGGGATGCAGGCTCTTGGGAAATCAAAATGCCAAACCATTTCCAGATTGTTGCCCAGAAAAGGATTCAAGGATATCTCTTCTTGATGAGGGAGAGAAAATTTTTAAGTAGCTAATACTGAGTCCCATTTCACTTAGTTAAGAATGGGGCTATTCCACCCAGTCTCAAAAGTAGCAAAACGAGGGATACTTTGTCATTGACAGGTCCGTTCCTATCTTCTTTACTAGGAATTGGGCTGAATGAGAGCCCTCTCCTTGCATTTGATCACAGAAACAGTAACATCGATCAAGGAAATCAACTAAAAACATGAATCAACTTCCTGCATAAAGTAGTTCACAGGTTATTTAGTGCTACCATTTCTGGGCTGCAATTCCCCAAGATGGCAGCAGAATGGTGAGCTACTCGGTGAATACATCCCTTCCATCTAGTGGTCCTCTGAAGTAATGCAGTGCTGATCTGGCAACCAGCCGAGAAGCTTGTTCTGTTTTGCTCCCTTCTTTCTTAAATTAGTTGCTCTAAAGTTGTGAAAGTGTTCAGGGAAATATGTCGCAGCCTCCCTCAGCTTGTACAATCTGAGCTCAAACACTCCTTTGTCCAATGGTAGGGCCTTCTTGCTAATAGCAATAGCACTTAGACTTATATACCGCTTCACAAAGCTTTACCCCCCTCTCTAAGCAGTTTCGAGTCAGCATATTGCCCCCAATGATCTGGCTCTTCATTTTATTGACCTCAGAAGGATGGAAGGCTGAGTCATCCTTGAGCCTAGCGAGGTTTGAACTGCCAAATTGCAGGCAGCTGGCAGTCAGCAGAAGTAGCCTGTAGTACGGCATTCTAACCACTGTGCCACCACGGCTCTAAGACCTAGAGCCACCATCTCAAACTTGGGGCCTTCAGAAAATTAGGGAGCATAACTCCCCGAATTTCCAGCCCAGCACAGCAATTGCCCTTGCTGGGTGCAGATGTTGCAGAGTTTAATCCTAATATATATGTGGGCTTCTGGAAGGCTATCATATCTAAATACCTTGCTAATAGCACTCAGAGAATGGGATTGTAGGATTGCGTTGTCTGGGTCATGAACCACTGATTCTAGAACAATTGTCGGTTATTGTCGGTTATTCAAGTTCAAAAGGTTGAACTTGAAAAAGTTCAACCTTTTGAACTTGTTATCTTGTTCTTTCCAGGATCCCAAAAACAACCGGGTGTTCCAGTGGAGTGATGTGGAGACTCCATTGGGCATAATCGAGCGTTCCTATTCTCTGTCTTCTAATCCCCGCTTGGGCACCTACAAAGTGGTGGTAGAGAACGACTCCGAGAAAGTTGCAGATTACAGCTTTGAGGTAGACGAATATGGTAAGAAGGGGAGATCCAATTTACCCTTCTTTTCTTTCTTCCCCCAACCGTCCTTCCTTTCCTCCCTCTCTCCTTCCCTTCCTTCCTCTTCCATCCTTTTTTCCTTCTTTCCTTCCTTCCTTTTCTTTTGGACAGTCCAGATAATACTGTCTTAATGAATTAAGGTTTATTTGTCCCAAGAAAGTTGTAGCAGCTTAATCTACACACTGAAGTTTGAAAATTTAAATGCCTCTTCATGTTGAGCTGGTAGATTTTAAAAAAATCATTACTGCTAGAATATTTATATTTAGGATATTTTTTAAAGGATGGGAAAAGCAGGATGGAAATGGAAGGAAGGAAGGTAGGAGGGAAGGAGGGGAAGAAAGAAAAGGAGGAAGGGAGGGAAGAAAAGAAAGAAAAAGGGGGAAAGAAGGAAGGAAGGAAGGAAGGAGAGTGGGACAGAGGGAGGGAAGGAGGGAGGAAGAAAGGAAGGAGGAAAGGAAGGAGGGAGGGAAGGGGAAGAAAGGAAAGAAGGAAGGAGGAAATGAATGGATGGATAAGTAAGTAAGCAAGCAAACAAACAAACATTTGGCAATGAGGGATTTAGCAGGCCAGAGACCTTACAATTCTGTTTATTCAGTTTAATTCTAAGGCTCAATTTCTCCAACAAATTTCACATTGATATGGTTACTCAGCTAAATTAACCCATTTTCTGAGATTAGAGATAATGATTTACCAGCTAATCATATACAGATCACTTAGGAATATGGAGTCTCTGGGCCAGAAATTTAAGATAGTGGTTGGGACAGTGGGATTGAAGGTTCACTCAACCCCCCCCCCCCCCCAATCCCTCCCCCCAGGTGAAACTAATTCAATGGGTTGAACTTCTGCAAAACATAAGCCACCAAAACAAGAACATATTACCTAAGATTGAAGCCAAACATTTTAGAAGTTTGTCCAAATGGAATTGTTAAATTCATTCTCGCATAATGTTTACTGCTTTCTTAATGCAAGGTTTAATTTAGAATAGAATAACAGAGTTGGAAGGGACCTCCAACCCCCTGCTTAGGCAAGAAAGCCTACACCAGGGGTGAAATTCAACCACCTTGACCCACCTCAGGAGAGGTGGTAGGGACGATTTGAATTGGTAAAAAATAGCCCCAATCTCCTCTGCTTGCTATTACTATACCAAGCCACACCCACAGAGCCGGTAGGGAAAACTTTTGAATTTCACCCCTGCCCTACACCACTTCAGATAAATGACTATCCAATATCTTTTAAAAAACTTCCAGTGTTGGAGCACTTACAACTTCTGGCGACAAATTGTTCCACTGATTAATTGTTTTGTCAGGAAATTTTTCCTTAGATGTAAGTTGCTTGTCTCCTTGATTAGTTTCCACCCATTGCTTCTTGTCCTGCCTTCAGGTGCTTTGGAGAATAGCTTGACTCCCTCTTCTTTGGGGAAGCCCCTGAGATATTGGAAGACTGCTATCATGTCTCCCCTAGTCCTTCTTTTCATTAAACTAGACATACCCAGTTCCTACAACCGTTCTTCATGTTTTAGCCTCCAGTCCCCTAATCATCTTTGTTGATCTTTTCTGCATTCGTTCGAGAGACTCTCAACATTTTTTTTACATCATGACGACCAAAACTGAATTTGTCTTACTTACAACTGACTTTTCATTTCAGACCTCAATTGTCTGGCCAATTTCTCCCCTCTCCTTAGTCCTCAAAGGAGGTCACAGGAGAGAACTGGACAGTTGTGTTTCCACAAGGTTCATCTCATGATTTTCATCCCTTCCCTTTCCTCCTTTTAGTTCTGCCCAAATTTGAGCTTTTGGTGAAGGCCCCAAAACTCATCACAATTGTGACTAAGAAAATAGAAGTCAGTGTGTGTGGCAGGTACGTGATGCTCAACTACTCTCCTTTTCCCATTGTGAGCAGAAGGTGCAAGATTTTCCTGGTGTGTGTTCTGACCCAGCCTTCGCAAGTAATGATAGGCTGCTTACTTGCGAGTAAAACAACCCCCTTTTCAAAACAGGGTAGGAACAACAGTAACAAAAACCAACTGTAATTAGTCCCAACAAACCTGGTTCTGGCCAACAAATCCGAACTGTTTGCTGTATATGAACGAATGGTTGTCGGTGACAACAGGCCACTCCCAAATCCCTCCTGTTTATTTCTCAGCCTGGGAGGGGCTAGCTAGGGTCTACGTCTTCTTTTCCCTGAGAGCCAGCTTATTGCTTTCCTTTGCTCTCCTTTCCTCTCTAAGCATACACATATCTGGGATGAACCTCATCTGTTCCTCCTCCTCACTCAGCTCAGGTCCCCAAAACAGCTGCCTCTCCACCTGGGGGTGGATGGAAGGCCTTGCCTCTGTCTCTGGTGCTGTTTCCTTATCAGAGCCTTCCAAAGGCTCTGAAGTTGGCCCAGGCCCTCCCTCAACCTCCTCCTCATCTGACTCTTCTACTAGCTCTGCTGGCAGCTGACAGGTCACAACAGCAGAAGAAAGGGAGGATGGAAAATCTACTCCTGTTCGGGTTTTGTTCACTTCTTGGTGATTTCATGCCCATATAGGTTTCTTGACAGAAATACGTAAGTGGTTTGATGTTGTTTTCTTCTGAGAATGTCATATTCAATATCCCGGCCTGGGATCTCCTGGTGGCCTCCTGTCCAAATACCGAACAGGCCGTAAGCTGCTCAAGGTTGGCTTTGCATTGCCCTCTTGTGGGGTATAGATATAAAGGCACAATAGTGATGAAGGTGATGATGATGGTGGTAATTTACTACCTTCTGAAGGAAACCGGAGCATAATAATAATAAAAAAACATCTTTTATAAGACATAACAAAATAAAATAACCCACAGGTATAAATGAATATACCTGGAGGTTCTAGTGGCAATAAACCTAATAGATAAATATTGATAAAGCTGGTGAGAGAAGATATATAACAGTAATAAGCAGAGTTCCCTTTAAGGCAGCCCAGTCCTAGTCAGGTTGTTATTGTGAAAGGTTGGGTAAACAAGGGTTGTTCAAACAAAGACAGTATAAACAAGCAGAAAGGGAAAAAAAATCTGGCTGCAAGATTTGCTCTTTAATAGTATCGGAAAATTTCCCGATTCATTCTGGTCTGAGATGATGGATAAATGGCAAAAGTAACAATATAATCTAAAATCAATGATAACCTGACATAATAAAAAAAAAAGATAATTATGAAAGAAAAATAAGAAATGCAGTACATAACAACACAGAAGGTTAAAGCAATCCAAATCAGCCAGACTTA
>NW_020770631.1:4054-20507 GCF_900518735.1 Pseudonaja textilis | reverse complement strand
TGGCATTTGGGGGAGCCCCAAAGAGATTTAAATTTGAAAAAAAAAAAGAAATAGTGCTGGGTATCATATTATTTATTTCCAAAATTAATTTGTTTGGGGATAATATCTGACTCCAGAGAGAGACTCCGGGAGGTTCCAGTATAGTAGTACAAAACAAGATTTTTAAAAAAATGCAATCTGCAATAAGTAATGCAGAAGATGGACAAATGGCACAGAAAATATATACAAAATACAAATAACTAAGAGCTGCATTCATTCCAGCCCCAGGCTAGAATGCTTGTTGTTTTTTTTTCTTAAATTTGCCTATTATTTTGCAGTTTCCCAAACTACAAATGAGCAGCCAGGTATGTACCAAGATGTGCATTTTTGTTCCAAATTGGATGGTGCCATTTGCAGCATTAAAATACGCCTACCAAAAATGTATTTTTAAAAAAACCTCAAAATACCAAAAGCAACTATCATAAAGAACCTGGTCAAAACTGCATACGTTTGAAGTGCCAAAACGTATCGTATTATCAAAAACTTGCCAAAATATAACTCTCAGGAAAAGCTGGAACAACATGCAAAGTTTCAAGCATGAAAAAAAAAAACCCACTAAGTTATCAAGTATTGTTTTGATGATTAGACAGGATAGATGATAGAAAAAGGGAAATTATGTTTAACCGCAGAGAGTTAGAATTTGTGCTTGTAACTGCTGTAAAGAATTAATGAGTGAGTTCTTTGTATCTTTACCCTTTCTTTTCTATTTCTCTCTCGCTCTTTCCCTCTTTCCCTCTTCGACTTCTTAGCATGGTTGAATTGCAGAGTCATCTTTCATTGTTTGCTTTCAGTCATTTTATTACCAAACAAGGTAACCTCATTAATTAATGTGGTGTTTATATAGATCGAGTTTATATGCAGACCAAGCTAAATCCCAAAATTGTAGGAAATTCTTGGAAGCTTGCCATTCAGGCAAATCAGCTATCAATGGACACACAGAGATAAGTTTACACACCATTCACAATAAAAAGCTAAGCGGGAAGGAACCAAAAAGACCAAACCACACGCTCTCCAGCAGCCTATACCCAGATAAGCAGGGATTAACACCAGACAAACAATCAAGAAGAAAACAATATCCTAATCAAATACCAGGGGGGAAATTACAGTCCCAACAACACGGGCAAGACAAGATATTGTATATAAACAAGGAGCCAATCTCACACTCAGTAGCACTGCTGATGTTACCTAGTAGGGCAATGAAACGTCTGCAAACAAATTATTATGTTCAAAAAGCACCAAGTTGGATTTGGAAACATTTACCTACAAGAAAACCCACCAAGCTCAGACACCACCAAGGATCCTACAGTCCTCCTCCTCCTTCCCACAAACCCCACTCCCTTCTAGCACTGATGTTGTTACCTAGTTGGGTAAGGAAATGTCTGCAAGGAAACAACGAAGCTCAGACAGCCCACAATAATCCTCTTCCTCCTCCCCATTCCCTTCTGGCACTGATGATGTTACCTACTTGGCCAGTCCAGTGTCTGCAAACAAACACCAAGCTCAGAGCACACCAAAGAGTGGTGGGATTCAAATTGTTTTCGGTGGGTGTGGCGTGGTGGGCGTGGCTTGGTGGGCGTGCTTTGCCTAATGCTGGCACGCAGCTTTCCCCACACCAGCTGAGACTGTTCTGACCCAACCCGGTTACCAGCAAGAAAATCTCAAACAAATGCATGAACTCAAACCTTCACTGCTTTAATCTACAAATAAACTTCTTGGTAGATAAAAGATGGCTTGCAGCCAATTAGTCCAAACAGAAAAGCCTCGACAGAATTCTTCAGATAAGCCGGAGTCGCCACACACAATGCTGAGTCCCTAGAAAGTTTTTGCCTTCTGCAAAAGCAAAAACCTTTTGAAACCAGGCTTATATTCCCTGGAGGGAGGGCCCATTACGTTGCATCCTTACTCCCGAGGCGCCTGTGCTGCTCCAGCTGTTCTCTTCTATGAATCATCCTGCGCTCCCGCGCACTTGGCACAGGCTCCTCGGGAACCTCCTCAAAAACTGGCCACTTGCTCCACTCGGTCGCCATCGATAAGCAAGGGCTGGATGTCTGATCTGTTCCTTCTATAGTCCACTATCAGCTCCTTGGTCTTATCAGTGTTGAGGACCAAGTTATTGTCTCCACACCACGAAAGCAACTCGTCCACCTCATCTCGGTAGGCAGACTCATCCCCCAACCCCCGGAGATAAGTCCCACCACCTGATGCTTTGAGGAACGCAAGCTCTCCAACACTTACCCAGGTGGGATGGAGGCTCTGCTACTTAGGATGGCCGCCCGCTGTGTCCCAGGTCGGTTCAGATTATTTTGACCCGGAACTTGAGTATTGTTGGGTGCGCTCTGACTTCGGGAGAAGGCGGTGGCAGCTGGCACCCCGTTGGCGGAACGCGACTGCTCCATCTTGGACACCCCTCCTGCCGGCACAGCCCCCAAAGACCACAAGGCCGTCCCGTTGAACGTATTGCTCTGGCGGACTGCCAGCGTCCCGTTGCTATTGCCCGCGTAGACTTTCCGGCGTTGGGAAGCCAAGATGGCGTTGGATGCTGCCCGGGTGCTGTTGACCAGCAGGCACTGCTGACACGAACAAGGGTGGCCAGAGTTGGTCCCCACTGGCCAGGATTGAGACTTGGGAATGGAGCCCATGATGAGCGGGTAGGCTAAATCCATGCGTCGCCGTAGACGGCGCTTCCTCTGGGTCTGGCGGTTCACCTGCGACATGCTGTTGAAGTAGATCAGGTAGCAGAACCCCAAGGAGGAGAGGTCCAACCAGGGGTGCTGCTTCTCGTAGGCATTCTGGATGGTGATGCAGATGTCCATATCGTAAGGGGTCCAGGAGTTGTTGTCGTTCTCCCACTCCCAGACCACCCCTTTGCCGGGAGCGGAAGAAGGGTCATAAAAATTCCTCCGGACTGGGCGCATGGTCCCTGCAAGAAAAGGGAGACCGCCAAGTGATATAACACAGATTAACAGAGTCGGAAGGGACCTTGTAGGTCATCTAGTCCAACCCCACCCACCCACCCAAGCAGTAGACCCTACACCGTTTCTGACAGATGGCAGTCCAGTCTCTTCTTGAAAGCTTCTGGTGATGGAGCTCCCACAACTTCCGAAGGCAAGCTGTCCCACCGAATACAGAATAACAGATTTGGAAGGGACCTTGGAGGTCATCTAGTCCAACCCACCCACCCCAAACATGAAACCCTACACCATTTCTGACAAAGGACAGTCCAGTCTCTTCTTGGAAGCCTCCAGGGATGAAGTGCCCACAATTTCTGGAGGCAACTTCTGTTCTTTACAGATTAACAGAGTCGGAAGGGACCTTGTAGGTCATCTAGTCCAAGCCCCCTGCCCAAGCAGGAGACCCTACACCATTTCTCCTTTCAGTTTCTTTTAGGTTAAAAAACAAAACAAAACCAGGTGGAGCCTCAGGAAAAAAATTCTTGCAAAATGATTTTCAGTCTATCAGCTAGAATCCCTGTGAACAACTTGTAGTTTTTCAGTAACACAGATTAACAGAGTCGGAAGGGACCTTGTAGGTCATCTAGTCCAACCTCCCCCCCCAAGCAGTTTTGTCCAACTAATTGATCTATTTATCTCCATTTGGATATTCTCTTTCTCAAGTTCACAGAGCAAAAACTGTAGAAGAAAAGATATTTGTTCTGCCTGTCATGAGAGGAGGGAGGGAGGGAAAGAGAAGGGGAGAAGAGAGGAATTAAGGGAAGGGAATGAGAGGAGGAGGAGGAGGGGAGGAAGCAGGGAAGGGAAGGGAAACGAGAAGGGAAGGGAAGTTCTCCCTCAGTGACCTCTGATGGAATCTGCTGAGGGTTGAGAACCACAAAACGGGAAGTGATCAACAGAAAAGTGACATCAGCAAGAATATCTGAGCAAAAGCTACCTTCCCTCCCTCCCTCCCTCCATTGACTGCGTGGAAACATCCACAGGAAAGCTGGCATTTATTCTACCTGACAAGGCACGGCAAGGTAGAACAATGGCCGGGCTGACCGGTTGGCGTGGCCAGAGGGCAAAGCCCTGAGACTAACCAAACTCTGCTCCAAACTGGCTGGGCGGTTGAAACCAAGGGAGGAACCTGGTGTGGATAGAAAGATACCCAGAACGAGGAAGGTGCTTGTTGCAGCAACACCCAGGCAGCGTTTGGAGGCCGCAGGCAGATGGGTGTGCTTTGGAAACGTGAAAAGATGGGTGGGCAAACCCAATTTTGCCCAAATAGTCCCTGATCCTTAGGTGAGCAAAGTTGGAGGCTTAACACCCAGTATAGGATTTATTATAAATCGTGGTTTGTTTTGAAAAAAAATGGAATTGGAAGAGGCGGCTTGGTCGAGTGATTAGGGCACCTGGGTAGAAACTGGGAGACTGGGAATTCTAGTCCTGGCTTAGCCATGAAAGTTGTCTGGATGACTTTGAGCCAATCACTAGGAGACGGTGAGTTCTAGTCCTGCTTTTGCCATGACAGCCAGCTGGATAGCTTTGGGCCAATCACTAGGAGACAGTGAGTTCTAGTCCCACCTTAAAAGCCGACCAGCTGACTTTCGGCTCCTCTCTATCATCCCAACCCACCTCCAGGATTGTTGTTGTTGTGGGGGAAAAAAATCGGCAAAGGAAAGTGTGTTGCATATATTCACCGCATCAATTTATTTGCAAATAGAATAAAGGCTGGATCACAAACAAATGGTGATTTCTCTCTCTATTCTTGTAGGCCTGGCGCAATCCCTCCATGGCTTAGGATGCACCCTGCTCTGTGAGGAACACAATGCGCACACACAGAGGGAGACACACAGACACGCAAACACTTTCTGCAACCCCCCATCCCAGGGTTTGCTGAGGCAGCCCTCGACAGAGTCCATGCATGCAATCAATAATGATGTTTGAAGTGTTACGTTAAACTATGCATCCCTCCCCAGGGGCTCGTAAAACTAAACAGCAGTACGCCAGCAGTTTCCATGGCGTTTGCTTTCAGCCAACATGGTTTGGCAAGCGGCCTGCTGCTATCGCTTGCAGCCCTCTCCAGCAGCAAGATCCCAGGGAGATATTGAGGGGGGAGGGAGAAGCTATCAAGAAAGGCAGGGGAGGGGGCTGGATCTAGGTTGCAAGGGGGCACACAGAAACTCTGCAGATAAAGGCTGGGCTTTTAGCACCACCTACTTTAGCACACCAACAATAAGGCATGAAGAGTCGTTAACCTAATCCTACGTAGCTTTTTCTCTGGTAATATCACACTACTAACTAGGGCATACAAAACATTGGCTAGACCAATACTTGAATACACTCCATCACTGGAGATCTTCAAGAAAAGACTGGACCATCGCTTGTCTGAAATGGCATATAATGTCTCCTGCTTGAGCAGGGGGCTGGACTAGAAGACCTCTGGGATCCCTTCCAACTCTTTTACTCTGTGTTCTATGTTCTCACTGTCCTCCCCCCCCCCCGACATCATTAAAAAGAAGTATTTTTTTTAAATTTCCTATGATATCATTTCGACTCCACCCAAGGGGCTTCCTGATATGTTCTAACCTTTCCATCGAAAAGGATGATCTGCCCAGCGATTTTGCATGATTTTTCTCTCTCTCTCTCTCTCTCTCTCGCTTGTGCAATCCGACCTACAATGAAGACCACAAGCTTGACCAAATGTAGTTCAAACATTAAAATCTGGGATTTTAAAACCTTTCATCCGGCTGTTTTTCCGTCCTTCTTTCTTTCGTTGTAATTCATTAAAGCCGTGCGGCGTTTCGGGGAATGAAAATGGCTTTTAACACCACGGTCTGTGTTTCCCTCTGATTGAGATGTTAAAAGGGACATAACAGATAACAGACAATCAGAGTTGGAAGGGAGCTTGTAGGTCATCTAGTCCAACCCCCCCGCCCAAGCGGGAGACCCTACACCATTTCTAACAAATGGCAGTCCAATCTCTTCTTGAAAGCCTGCAGGGATGAAGCTCCCACAAATTCCAAAGGCAACTTCTGTTCCATGGGTTGATTGTTCTCACTGTCAGAAAGTTTCTCCTTGTTTCCAGGTTGAATCTCTCCTTGTTGAGTTTCCATCCGTTATTCCTTGTCTGGCTTACAGGTGCTTTAGAAAATAGCTTGACCCCCTTCCTCCTCTCTGTGGCAGCCCCTCAAATATTGGAAGACTGCTCTCCTGTCTCCCCTGGTCCTTCTCTTCATTAGACTAACCAAACCCAGTTCCTGTAACTGTTCTTCATATGTTTTAGCCTCCAGTCCCTTAATCACCCTGGTTGCTCTTCTCTGTAGTTTTTCTAGAGCATCAACATATTTTTTATAGTGTGGTGGCCAAAACTGGATGCAGTACTCTAGGTGTGGTCTTACTAAGGCTTCATAGAGCGGTATTAGTACCTCCCTCGATACTAATACTAGTTTCATCCAGTCTATTATATGTGTCCTTTTGGTGCGATCCTTTTCAACTAGGAATCCGCAGAAAACTTCATTAACAATCCGATCAGCCCTGGATTTTGAATGGATTATTCTCCTGGCTTCTTTGGAAATGGCCTTGAAGAAAAAAAAATCTCAGCCCTTGGCTGCCTCACAGATATTTATTTCATGGACTGCTCTATCTAGCCGAAGAAAAAAAACCCTTGTAATAAAAAGCAAATAGACTAGGTTTTTTTCATTAACAAATGGGCCTCGACTTAATGACTTTTCATTGAGTGACTGTTTGAAGTTTAAAAACAGTCCTGAAAAAAGGGATATTTTTTAGGGATATTTTTCATACCGACGACTGTTGCAGCTTTCTCCATGGGTCATGGGATCAAAATACAGAGGCTCCCTTCTAGCACTGATCATGTTACCTAGTTGGGTAATGAAACGTCTGCAAGAAACCCACCAAGCTCAGAGAGCACTAAGGCCCCACAGCCCTCCTTCTCCTCCTCCTCCTCCTCTCCACAAACCTCACTCCCTTCTAGCACTGATAATATTACCTAGTATGGTAATGAAACGTCTGCCAGAAACCTACCAAGGGAGCACCAAGGACCTCACCATTCAACCCTGAGCTACCAATATCCTCTTTTATTATTGGTGCAATGTGTTTCCTTGGGGTTTGACCCAAGTCACTCCTTTTCCCCGGCCCGCATGACACCACAGACCATAAAACAAAGGGTTGAAGAAGTTCCACACCATGCAAACATTAATCAATTGTGGTTGTTGACTCCGGGTGTGCTCCAAACACGTCCCGTAATTTCCAAGCTACCTCTTTAATCATGAGCTTTTCCCTCCACCCAAGCAGTTTGGGCTATTATTAAATTAATAACTCAGCAAGCCAAGTCTCATCAACCTGATGTTGACTGTATTTGAAGACAGGATGATTAAAAAAAAAATAAATTGTGGTCTTTCTTCGATTCTAGGAGAGGTAAGAGCAAAAATCCCGTCGGGGAAAACTGGGGAGCTGATCTGAATCAGCAAGAGATATCAATTCTTGAATCGATCCCCTGCTGGGGGAAGAGCTCAAAGATTGCTTCAAGCCAGATCATCACGGAAAAATCTATCCGTGGTCGCTGAACATCCTCGGTGACTTGATGTCACATAATCTGTCAGTGGATCAATTAGAGCGATCCACATCTCTCCATTGGCCGTAGGCTGTTTGCTTTGCTTGGGTTCACCTCACAGGCTAAATTCTGCATGAGCCCAAACTATGATTTACTGAATGAATCCAACTGCCCAGTGTCAGCTTTGGAAGCCATATGTTACTCAGAAGCTTTGAAGCGGACACATTTAGTGAATGGGAATTTGGAAGGGGTGGATTTCATAGAGAGGTGGAAGATTAGACACAACAACATTCTTTTCTCAGAGAGTCAAGGACAAGTGACCCTGCACCTGGAGACGAGTGTTTGGAGGGATTTTCTCAGTTGGGACAATGGTGGATTGGGCCATGTGATGGACTGGTGGGTGCAGAGGATGGGTTTTGAATTTTCAATTGGGAAAGGGGAAACCCCGAACTCTCAGATTCTCAGATGGGCCAGTATGACTTCTTCAATAAATCCTTACTCGGATTAACTTTGTTTCTGAGTGCCAAATGAAATGGGGAGCTTCGTTGGAATGATGACACCCAAATTCAAACACCACATGGACAGTGAAGTTGGAGACCGCATTCATATCAGAGGTGGTATTCAGCCGGTTCTGACCAGTTCTGGAGAACCGGTAGTGGAAATTTTGAGTAGTTTGGAGAATCGGCCAATACCGCCTCTGATTGGCCTTATCCCCATCTATTCTCTGCCTCCCATTGAGTCCCAGCTGATTGGCTGGGTCTTCTTTAGTTGCCCTGCACAGGAGGACGGAGCTGGAAAGCGGGTTAGTGGTGTGCAGAGGTGGTATTCAGCAGGTTCCACGTGCAACCCTCCTACACACACACACACACACACACACACACACACACACACACACACAAAACAGGGTTTTCTCCCCCACTCTTCACCTCATCTCTGTTTGTCCAGGCTGGTTAATTGCTGTAATTATGGCTATTAATCAACTGCCTTCTAAGCAGCCTAGCAAGAAAGCAGAAGATTGAATTAGACATCTGCTTTTTGCTGAATCGGCTCTTTTCCTTCACCCGGGAGGAAGAATGCCTAGGGAAGCTGACAGCTGGGAGTAATCCCAGGTTGCCTCATTCAACCTCCTCCTCCTCCTCCTCCTTCCGTGCAAAGGTTGCTCAGCCGCAGCGTTTCAACCCGAATTGGCCGGATCGGATAGGAAGGGTCTGTTGCAAACAATTATATAAGAGACGCTCGCCTTCGCAGCTGGGTGACAGGGCGTCAACGGTTTGCAGAAAAAGCAAGAGATCGCTGCTTTTCCTACTTCGGGTGGGTCACAAATGTATAGTAGGAGATGGCCCAGGCTAGGCCCGAGGCAGGGAGGGGACAGCAAGCGTATCATCAGCCTGGAGTCCTTGCATGCCCACAAGAGATGGAAGTCCGGCCCTTCCTTGACTTTTATGCCAGTTTACTTGGACCATAAGTAGTTCCGAATCTTGTAGAGAGGGTTAGCGTGCAATAGACTGAGCAGCGTGGTGGCCTAGTGGTGAAGGCGCTCGCCTCCCACTCGGAAGGTGGAGAGTTCAAGCCCAGGTAGCGGCAGATGCTTCCTTTCCTCAGGTGCAAAGAGAAAATATTTGCTGTGAACTCCACATAGGTGCTAGGAAGGGCATCCGGCCAGTAAAGGCTCAGCTCTATCCAGTCCCCGTGACTCTACCCTGAATTTATTTGAACTGCCATGATTCCTGTTTTCCTGCGGTTGACAAGAATCTCCCCTCCCCTTCTCACTCTCACTCTCTCTCCCTTCCTTTCCTTCCTTCCTTTCCTTCTCTCCCCTTTTCCTTCCTTCCTCCCTTCTTCCTTTCTTGAGTTCTCTCCCTTATTCCTTCATTCCTTCTTCTCCTCTTCCCCTTCTTTCTCCTTCCCTCCCTCCCTTTTCCTCCCTCCCTTCCTTTTCCGCCTCCCTCCCTTTTTCCTCCCTTCCTTTTCCTCCCTCCCTCCCTCTTTCTTTTCTTCCTTCCTTTTCCTCCTTCCCTTTTTCTTTTCTTCCTTCCTTTTCCTCCCTCCCTCTTTCTTTCTTTTCTTCCTTCCTTTTCCTCCCTCCCTTTTTCTTTTCTTCCTTCCTTTTCCTCCCTCCTTTTCTTCCTTCCTTTTCCTCCCTCCCTTTTCTTTTCTTCCTTCCTTTTCCTCCCTCCCTCTTTCTTTCCTTCCTTCCTTCCTTTTCCTCCCTCCCTTTTTCTTTTCTTCCTTCCTTCCTTTCCCTCCCTCCCGCTTTCTTTTCTTCCTTCCTTCCCTCCTTTTCCTCCCTCCTTCCTTCCTTCTTTCTTTCTTTTTTCTTCCTTCCTTTCTTTCCTTCCTTTCCTTTCTTCCTTCCTCTTCCTCCCTCTCCCTTTCTCATTGGCTCCAGCTCAGAGGAAGATAGAAAAGTCCCTTCAGTTGTGACAAAGCCCTTGGCCACCTGCTTGGGGGTGACCCAGGAATCTCATCCAAGCACCAGGCAAGCATGCCAACGTCTCCTGCAGTATTGGCTCAGGGAGCAATGCACCATTTGGGTGGTTGCTGGAAGTCTCCATGCACCAGATCCCAACAGCAGGCTGGCGGCCTCACAAAAACAGAAGTGACTAGATCTCCCCTCCCTTCCTCCTTCCCTCCACATACCAAATCTGGTTTCTGAATTGGCCCCTTGGCCTCAGGCACAGAATCAACATCTAAGCTTGTGGGGCAGGAAGGTAGATTTAAACCAGAGAAAATACTAAGCAGAAAAACCAAGATTAACACTTGCCAAGGTTAGGGCAAATGCTTGTGTGAACGCAGTCTGGGAATGACGAACTACTAGGCAAATTAAAATATTGTTCTGATTTGTTTTAGTTATTTAGATGTATCTCTTGCTATCTCTATCCATCCATCCATCCATCCATCCATCCATCCATCCATCCATCCATCCATCCATCCATGATGTTATATTATTTTATACAAAGAGAGAAGAGGAAGGAGAAAAATAGATCCATCCCTTTTCACCCTTTTGAATTAGAATTATTTGTACTTCATGTGTATTATTTCAGTCTTTGTTCCGTACTTACAGCAAGTCAAACAATACAACGTTTGCAAAAGTTAATGTCCAATGATTGCTATAGCTCAGCTCTCTAGTTTGACTTTTTTTTGTAATAGCTCCAACTATTATTGTGTACAGCACAGTTGTTTATTTTAACTATTCACTATATTTGGGAATATAAACTCTGTGTGTGTGTGTGTGTGTGTGTGTGTGTGTGTGTGTGTGTGTGTGTAAACCATGGTGTCTGGCTTAAATTGATGACAGTCCAGCCACTAAAGTTTATTTAAGAAACCGTGGCTTAGGCTGATGTGTAAAATCCCACTGAAGCTTCCACAATTTCTGAGGGTGATCTCTCCTTGGTCAGTTTCCATCCATTATTCTTTGTCTGGCTTTTCGAGAAGAGGAAGGGGTCAAGCTATTTTCCAAAGCACCCGAAGAGCCAGACAAGGAATAATGGATGGAAACTGACCAAGGAGAGATTCAACCTGGAAATAAGGAGAAACTTTCTGACCGTGAGAACAATCAACCAATGGAACAGAAGTTGCCCTCAGAAATTGTGGGAGCTTCATCCCTGGACACTTTCAAGGAGAGATTGGACTGCCACCTATCAGAAATGGTGTAGGGTCTCCCTCTTGGGCCGGGGGTTGGACTAGATGACCTACAAGGTCTTTTCCAACCATTATCTGTTATCTGTTGCTCTTCTCTGCCCTCTTTCCAGAGTCAGGTCCTCCTTCCCAACCTCCTACTTGAGCAGGAGATTCTGTACCATTCCAGAGAAGTGGCTGTCCAGTCTCTTCTTGAAACCCTCCAGTGATAAGAGCAGCCAAAACTCCTGAAGGCAAAAACCATCCCCCTGGTCAATTGTTCTCACTGCAGGAAATTTCTCCTTAGTTCTAGGTCGGATCTCTTCTAATGATCTTCCACCCGTGGGTTTTGTGGTCAAGTGCTTTGGAGAATAGCTCGACCTTCTCTTCTCTGTGGCAGACCCTCAAATATTGCAAGACGGCCATCGTTTGACAATAGGAAGAAGGACTTACGGAGAAAGAAGCATTCTTGATCATTGAATCATTGCTCGCCTCTTTTTAGACCTTAACTTTTGTATACTGTTTTTCAGTTTAAATGCTTTATTATGTACCACCCAGAGTCCTCCTTGTGCGTCCAATCACACTTGACCAATATATTTTGTTCTATTTCTATTTCTTTCTATTTCTATTTCTTTTCTCTCCCCTTTCCCCTCCTCTCCCCTCCCTTCCCTTCTGTTCCAAAATGTGATCAATAAATGAACAAAACCAAATACACAACTGCTTTCTACAATGAGCAATCTTGCCCCCACTCTCCCAATTCTGTGGAATCCACCGGCCTATTGCATCAAATTGGCACCTCCAGCCTGACTTTGCAGCTGGACTCTCTCTCTCCCAGCCTTTTGTCTGGAAAGCTATTTCTTTTCTCCCTTGAAAGATTGTCAGTTTCAAAGTTCCAGTATTACAGTCTGTGACAGGTTTGCTACAGAACAAATGAGGGTGACGTGGTTTTTTTTTTTTTTTTGGTGTTTCAAAGGATAATAATTAAAAAGAAAAGAAACGGGGAAGGTAGCAATTAGAAAGAACAGGAGACAAACCCTGCGCGTGTTGGTGGAGCAGATCAAAGGTTTTAATAGCCAGGTAAGGATTACCGTCTTATCTTAAACAAAATACTCATCAAAGGAAGAAAGCAGATGTAAAGCTGCAAACATTTTTGCATTTTAAATTTTAGGTCATCTTCAATAAACAGTGAGAGGGAGGGAGGGAGGGAGAGCGAGAGAGGGAAAGGGAGAGAGGAAGAGAGAGGGAGAGGGAGAACAAGAGAGGGAGGGAAGGAGAGGGAGAGAGAGAGGGAGAGGGAGAGAGGAAAAAAGAGAGAGGAAGAAAGAGGGAAAGAGGTAAAGGGAGACAGTGAGAGAGGGGGGGAAGGAGAGAGGGAGAGGAGGGGAGGGAGAGGGGGAGGGAGAGGGAGAGAGAGAGCGGAACCCTGGGCCCTATCCAATAAAATGCAATTCAGCAGTGAGAATAAGTGATGTCCTATCACTTAGGCAAGAAGAAATAAATGCACAGGTATAGAATAGCTGGTCCCTGGCTCAACAGCAGAGACTGTGAGAAGAATCTAGAACACCTACTGGACAACTATTTAAGGATGAGCCAGCAGTGTGCTGCAGCTGCCAAAAAAAACCCCCCAATAGATTCATTCCTAGGTCAACAAAGGGATAGCCTCGAGATCACATGAAGTGACAGCAGTACCACTTCATAACGCAAAGGTGAGGCCACACTCGGAATACTGCATCTCATTCTGGTCATCATGATGCTAAAAAGATGTTGATGTCAACTCATAAAACATTCCTATGCCTAGTAGTTTCCATTTAAAAAAATGTGGGGAGGGGGAGGAAGGAAATCTGGAAGAGCCGTGCAGCAGTTTGGAAGCGAAAGTACATTCCGACTCTTCTCTTTAAAAGATTGTAGCTAAACTACCAGAGCGTTTGCCCACGAAGATATTTAATCGGAGAACGCGATTGATGATACCCAGCCTGTGAAGGTGCTCAACTGGAGAATATGATTTATGACACCACCCATGGGGGAGGGGGGAAACAGGGTCATAGGGGACTGTAAATGACGTAGGCCAGAGTTGGCTTCTTAAAGGGCAGGGCACTGCATCCACTGATTAAATGGTCAACCGTTTCATCTTTCTCATTGCAGAGGCGGCATTTGCTGTTGGTGGTGACATGCTATGTGTTCAAAGTATTATTATTATTATTATTATTATTATTATTATTATTATTATTATTATTATTATTATTATCATCATCATTATTACTTTTATTTATTAAACTTGAAACTCAGTCAACTGAACATGAAAAATGTATCACAAATACTAGTTGTTGTTATTCCACCCAGTCAATATTTTACCTCCATAACAGTCTTGCGTAGTGTCAGCCTTGAGAAAGAGAAAATGGAATTTTAAAAATACCAACTTTCGTTATGATCACATGTCAGTTTAAAAGTTATAGCATGTCACTCTTATATGCTGCCAGTGATAACATAAAGCTAATATAAAAGATTTAATTATGAGGTTGTTGCTTTTTTAAAGAACATAATTCCCAGTTGATTTAAAGTGCTATCAGCTTGGCTAATGAAAAATTGTGAACACCAGCGCGATTCTTCAAAATCAGATTTTATTATATGGGAGGTCATATTTGTCATTTATTTATTTTTATTTGTACTTAAGTAAATGTGGCTATATATCTGCCACTCCTTGGGATTGTTTTGATTCTTTTTTCCTTTGTGATAATTCTCAAATTTATACCCATTTTATTCTACGCTGAATCAAAGGAGAGATTATACGATTCTGCTTAGAACATTAGCCTTGTTTTTACAGTGCAGTTAAATGAAAACAGCTACTACTCAATTATTACCAGTTATGCTGGAAGTGTATTAAAGAACTAAGATCTTAGGATATTTCTCCTGAAGGCTATATCCAGTCATCACATACAAAATCCATACCGGGATTATTTTTAACAATGAAAATACAGGACGACGGATGCAACATGTCTGAATGAATAAACACCTCCTTTCTCTTGGCTTTAATTTTTTTAAAAGTGACTATGATGGATTAGTTCTTAATTATCAAGATACTTGAAATGTTTCACAAGTAGTTCTTGACTTACTACTAGAGGTGGGTCCAAAATTTCTGTTGCTAAGCGAGGCAATTGTGGTCGTAACTCGAGGATCGCCTGTTAAGTTATAACTGCTGTAAAGAAGACGGGAAGGCTTTCGTTTTTCTTTCCTTTTCTATTTTTCTGCTATTTCTTTTCTTTTTGTTTTTGTTTTGTCTTTTCCTTTTTTTTCAGCTTTGAGTTTGTCCTATTCTTGTATTTCAACATTTCAATCGATCAATCAGAATAGAGCCCAAAAGAACGTTTGAGATTCTATTATATTCTATTTTTTGAAGCAAAGAGTTGAATATTTTAGCAAACTGCAGTAGAACATAGAACAAAAGGGTAGGAAGGAACCTTAGAGGTCTTCCAGTCCACCCTCTGCCCAAGCAGGGGACCCTATACCATTTCAGACAAATGGCTGTCCAATCTTTTCTTAAAACCTCCAGTGATGGAGCATTCACAACCACTGAAGGGGAAACATTCCAGGGGTTAATGGTTAATTTCAATAACATTAGAAAGAAAGAAAGAAAGGAAGGAAGGAAGGAAGGAAGGAAGGAAGGAAGGAAGGAAGGAAGGAAGGAAGGAAGGATTGATTCTTGGGTGCTTCTCTGGTTAAACCCAACCTGTGAACCCCCTCTCGGATAATTCTTGCAAATCAATTCTTCTCTCCCCATCTACTAACTGGAGGAAATTTGGAGTTATGGATGGGGTTGGGGTTTTTTTTTGGGTTTTGTTTTGCAAAGCAGGGCGGCTGATGAAATCTTTCCGATCAAACCCGCCCCTCTCCAAAGCTTTGGTGTGAGATGCTCAACTGCATCCTGGCTGTTTTGGAAACATTGCGCCTTCTGCAGAGGAAGACTGCTGCACGCACACACACACACACACACACACACACACACACACACACACGTACACACTTATGGGAGGGGGACCAGGGGACCTCTGCACGGTAGGCTGTTGATGATCAGCGTGTGCAATTTAGAAAGCCCTAGGGAGCCACCGGTGAGACTCAGCGGGAACTAGACCAAAAAAATATGTTTTTTTGTTGTTTTCCACAGGGACCTTCGACACCAAGGGAGAATTATTGTGACCCACAGAGCACCGTCCTCGGAATAAACACAAACTCTAGTTTTCTTCCAGTCAGGCTGGGAAGACCGGGGGGGGGCAAACTCCTCCTGCCCAACTGGAAGGCTGGTGTTGACCCATCGGGTTTGCATCTATAGCGTTATCAACCCTGGTTGAAAATCCAGAAAGACTGGCAAGCTTGGGGCAAGGTGGACAACCCAACAAGGCAGACCCAGGCTTCAGAGGATAATTTGATCTGCAGAAAAAACAGTTGCTACCGACCTGCCTTCCATGGAGGGCCTGTATATCCTGCACGAGTCAAAAAAAGGGCTGGGAAAATATCTACAGACCCCTCACATCCTGGACATAAACTGGTTCAACTCTACCCTCAAAACGACACTTATGAGCCCTGCACACCAGAACAACTAGACACAAGGGGAGTTTTTCCTCGAACGCCATCACTCTGCTAAACAAATAATTCCCTCAACGCTGTCAAATTACTTAGTAAGACTGTAGTACTATTCTTCTTCTCGTCTTTCCCATTACCTATCTCTTCCCACTTATGACTATAACCGTGTTGCTTGTATCTTTACAATTTATATTGTTCTATTTGTTTTCCTTTTGGTTGCGTAGTAGTAACCTAGGTATGATTTGATTCAGAGGTGGGTATTCAGCCGGTTCTGACCAGTTCTGGAGAACCAGTAGCAGAAATTTTTACCACCTCTGGAGATTTTACAACATCCTTCCCCTGCCACGCCCACCAAGCCACGCCCACAGAACCGATAGTAAAAAAAAATTGAATCCCACCACTGATTTGATTGCTTATAGTAATCTATGACTATCACTAAGTGTTGTATCTTACGATTCTTGATGAATGTATTTTATTTTTTCTTATGTACACTGAGAGCTTACGCACCAAAGACAAATTCCTTGTGTGTCCAATCACACTTGGCTAATAAAGAATTCTATTCTATTCTATTCTATTCTATTCTATTCTATTCTCTATCCTATCCTATCCATTTAAGCTCACACTGACTGCTTCAGTGACTCCATCCAGCCCCTTCCTTTTCTGTCATCTCCTCCTCCTCCTCCTCCTCCTCCTCCTCCTCCTCCTCCTCCTCCTA
>NW_020770630.1:0-20509 GCF_900518735.1 Pseudonaja textilis | reverse complement strand
CAGCAAAGCTTTCCTTGAAGGCGTCTGCAGCCGATAACGGAGTCTCTCGCCTCTCGCTCCTTTCAGCTTAAACGAGGCTGGGATGATAATAATAATAATACTATGATGGCTTAATTATATCCTGAGTAGAAAGGACCGTTTTGGTGCCTCCGATGGTGCATCAGTTATTCGCCTCCTTGGATTGGGGGATTTGGCTGAAAGTCTATCCGCCGCCATCACCCCTTCTTGTTTGGACTACTGCATGTGGGTCTACCCTTGAAGACCCCATAAGTGGGGCAGATGGGGGCAGCCCAAAGCGCCAGACAGACCGGGGCCCATCTTGGTCCCAGGGGCCACACCGGTGGTCCTTTCCTTCAGGGGATGGACGTCGGGGAGGACTGAGAACATCTGTCAAAGTTGGATCCCTTCTTTGGGGTCGTCTTCTTCTTTGGAGGAACATCTTCTAGATGACTCCCAGTGCCTTGCCAGTGAAGATCTGGCTTTGAAGGCTTGAGGTATGTCTGTGTGTGGGGTGTGTGTGTGTCAAAGTTATTGTGAAAAAGGAGGTCCCTGTTTTAGGATGCTTTGATGGGAGGTTATTCTCTTGACGGGAAGTTTGTGGCGATTCTAATCTGTTGCCTCATCCAATTTCTTCTCTTATTGTGATGCAAGGCTTTTAGCAGAATAGCAGACTGGGAAAGGACCTTAGAGGTCTTCTAGTCCAACCCCCTGCTTAGGCAGGAACCCTTACACCATTTCAGACAATGGGCTGCCCAGCCCCTTCTAGAAAACCTCCCGCGATGGAGCACCCACGACTTCTGGAGGCAACTTCTGTTCCACTGGTTAATTCTTCTTGCTGTCAGGAAATGTCTCTTTAATTCTAGGTTGCTTCTCTCCTGGATTAGTTTCCATCCGTTGGTTACTTATCCTCTCTGGTGCTTTGGAGAATAGAACATAGAATAACATGATTGGAAGGGATCCTGGAGGTCATCTAGTCCAAGCAGGAGACCCTATACCAATTCAGACAAGTGGCTGTCCAGTCTTCTTAAAAACTCCAGTGATGGGAGCACCCACGACTTCCGGTGGCAAGCTCTTCCACCGGTGAATTGTCCTAACTGTTAGTAAAAACTTCTCCTTAATTCCAAGTTGCTTCTCTCCTCATTAAGTTTCCATCCGTTCGATCCCATCCTTCTTTCCTGCCCTGAATGGGAAATCGTTTCCCGATTTTGGGGAGAAGGCTAAACTTCGGAGTCTGTTTGTCGTGATGTCAGCGTTGACAAGGGCTTTTACGCTCTTTTTACGTATCACCCTGGGAGGATGTCGCTCCCTTCTGGGAGAAGGTTTCCAAATATTTCCAGATTCTGGAACACGCTTTGTTCCCTTGGACATCCGACTGGCAAAGTCACGAGATTCGTTTCTCTCGCCATGCACGCGATACACATAAGACATAAGAATTTTATTTGTCATTACACTCGCAAGCGGGTGCAACGAAATGAGGTGCTCTTCCACAAGTAAAACTGGACAACACCGTTGAAAGAAAAATAAAATTAAACACAACGGACCATACAATAATCTCTAGACAATTTAAAAATGTAAATACCCCATTACTCTCAGCCATTAAATTCCACAAAAATCTTATGACCCTGCATTCAAACTCAAAACTGCACTTGGATAAAAACACGTAGACTGGGTGGTTTCTCCACGCCCTGGAATATACGCGGGTACATGCATCATTTTGTATTTATTTCTCTTGTCATGTTTATATCAAAGGTGGAGAGCTGCATGCAACGCGTCATTTCGTTTTAACCTACGCCGATTAATGTCCATTTCAAGACATTTAAGTTACTATAAGTCGTCAGGGGTGTTAAACCCCGATTTCAGTGAGGGCCACATCAGGGTTATGTTTGACCTCAGAGGGCCGGGGTGACCATGGCCAGCTGGACATCGCTTGTGTTGGGGTTGCCTGTGTCAGACGGAAATGGATCTTAGGGGGGGCTGTGCATGATCCCCCGGTCCCCGTTTTCAGCACAAAGGCCTCCTGATGCGCCCTGCCAGCGTTTTCACTCTCAGCTGTGAGAGGGGTCTCGGAGTCCTAGTGGACAACCATTTAAATGGGAGCCAACTGTGTGTAGCAGCTGCCAAAAAGGCCAACACAGTTCTAGGCTGGATAAACAGAGGGATACAATCCAGATCAAGGGAGGTACTAATACCGCTCTGTAAAGCCTTAGTAAGACCACACCTGGAGTACTGCACCCAGTTTTGGTCACCACACTATAAAAAAGAGATTTGAGGCTCTAGAAAAAGGACAGAGAAGAGCAACCAGGAGGATGAGGGGACTGGAGACTAAAACATACGATGGACGGTTGCAGGACCTGGGCCTGGCTAGTCGAGGGAAGAGAAGGACCAGGGGAGACAGGAGAGCAGCCTTTCAGTATTTGAGGGGCTGCTACAGAGAGGAGGAAGGGGTAAAACTATTTTCCAAGGCACCTGAAGGCCAGACAAGGAGTAATGGATGGAAACTGAACAAGGAGAGATTCAACCTGGAAATAAGGAGGAATTTTCTGAAAGTGAGGACAATCAACTTATGGAACAGAAGTTGCCCTCGGAAGTTGTGGAAGTTTCATCCCTGGAGGCTTTCAAGAAGAAACCGGACTGCCCTCTTTCAGAAACGATGTAGGATCTCCTGCTTGGGTGAGGGGTTGGACTAGGTGACCTCCAAGGTCCCTTCCAACTCTGTTAATCTGTTAACAAAGAGGATTGTTAAAAAGAGGTTAAATGAGATTCTAGAAGGAGTGCAGAGAAGAGCAACCAGGATGACGAGAGGACTGGAGACTAAAACATACGATGGACGGTTACAGGAACTGGGCCTGGCTAGTCTAGGGAAGAGAAGGACCAGGGGAGGCAGGAGAGCAGCCTTCCAATGTTTGAGGGGTTGCCACAGGGAGGAGGAAGGGGGTCAAGCTATTTTCTAAAGCACCCGAAGGCCAGACAAGGAATAATAATGGATGGAAACTTGTCAAGGAGAAAAGCAACTTAGAACTTAGGAGAAATTTCCTGACAGTGAAAACAATTAACCAGTGGGACAGCTTGGCTCCAGAAGTTCTGGCTGCTCCAACACTGGAAATTTTTAAAAAGAGGTTGGATAACCATTTGTCTGAAGTGGTGTCGTGTTTCCTTCCTAGACAGTGGGTTGGACTAGAAGACCTCCAAGGTCCCTTCCAACTCTGTTGTTATTCTTTTATAGAGGACTGCAGGAGGACCCTCACGGCTGAAAATGGGGCCTGGGAGAACTGCATGTGCCCTGGCCGTCTGCGCTCCATTTTCGTTGGCCAAGGCACCGCGGGCCAACATCTAAGCACCTCGTGGGGCTGGATCGGGCCCCCGGGCCTTGAGTTTGACCCCCCTCCCTGGTCCTAAATCTCCATTCTAACTCTAAGGACTTTTGCTGCCCCAGCCTTGAACGCAGCGCCCCAGAAACCCTTCCAAGGGCAGAGAAAGGAAGACCGAGGTGCCCCAGGCAGCAGTGGGGGGGAGTCACTCGGGGTACCGAGGGCGGCCGAGAACGAAGCTTCCTCCCACCCGGCTGCTCTTCGTGCCGGAGCCAGGCCGGTCAAAGGAGGCGCTCGCCTGCCCTTGGAATTGCTACCTGGCTGGATTGAAGTGCTTAAAAGCCGCGCTTGACTGTCAGCATGTGGAGAGCAGCCGGCCGGCATAATGTGCTGACCGTGGGCGCATAATGGGCCACCCCCCCACCGCATCAGCGGAGACCTGGAGTATTAAATCAGCGTTAGCCTGCGAGGCAGATCTTGTGAGCCTCGGGTGGCCGGCTGAGATTTACATGCCTAATTTAAGGCCGTGAAAAACCCACCCCGCCCTCTCCGGCGGAGAAGTAGGTGGGGGGGGGGGCTCTTGCCATTTGAAGTATTGCTGATGGATAAATTTAGGGGGCTTTTCTGAGCCTTCTCCTCACCCCCACCCTTCTCCTCTTTTGCCTGGGCACATAGGTGGAGAAAGGCTGTTGTCGGGGACGAGGCACAGAAACCGATCGGCAGATGGGGGAGTCTGGAACCGAAAGGGATGGTTTTCCCCCTTTGGCAAATTTGGGGATTGTGGGCAAAGGATTTGCCCGTTTGAGACCCCCGGTTTCTCCCTGTCTTCTCTTCTCACTGTCCCCCTGGGAAAAGGCATCCCTTTCCCTTGTTTAAATTGTCAAGTGTGCAGCGAGCACAACGATGATGACGGATTTTGTTCTCGTTGCCTTGATGCGCGTTCAGGGCTCTGTATGGGACTTGCAGTAATTAAAAAAAAAAACCAACAACAACAACCCACAATATTAAAATACGGGCGCAATAACGGGAGGCCGGCGTGACGGATGAAATACAGCCTTCAATAAAATCACTCCAACCTGGCAAATTAAAAACCTGCTGAAAGCACAACTTTGCCAGCCCCTCCGAAGGTAATTGGAGACGGAAAAACACCTTCAGCTCCCCGAGCAAGACTTGGGCTTGGCTGCGCGGGAAAGATGTTCTCCACAGCTCTTCCTCAGCGCTGGAGAGGCGGTACAGATTAACAACGTTGGGAGGGACCTTGTAGGTCATCTAGTCCAACCCCCCCCCTCCGCCCAAGCAGGAAGACCCTACACCATTTCTGACCGATGGGTGTCCAATCTCTTCTTGAAAGCCTCCAGGGATGAAGCTCCCACAACTTCTGAAGGCAACTTCTGTTCCGTGGGTTGATGGTTCTCACTGTCAGAAAGTTTCTCCTTATTTCCAGGTTGAATCTCTCCGTGATCCGTTTCCATCCGTTGTTCCTTGTCTGGCCTTCAGGGGCCTTGGAGAATAGCTTGACCCCTTCCTCCTCTCTATGACAGTCCCCCAAATATTGGAAGGCTGCTCTCCTGTCTCCCCTGGTCCTTCTCCTTACTAAACTAGCCAGGCCCAGTTCCTGCAACTGTTCTTTATATTTAGAATAGAATAACAAGAGTTGGAAGGGACCTTATAGGTCATCTAGTCCAACCCCCACCCACCCAAGCAGGGGACCCTATACCATCTCTGACAGATGGCAGTCCAGTCTCTTCTTGAAAGCCTCCAGGGACGAAGCTCCCACAACTTCTGAAGGCAACTTCTGTTCCATGGGTTGATTGTTCACACTGACAGAAAATTCCTCCTTATTTCCAGTTGAATCTCTCCTCGTTCAGTTTCCATCCATCCTTCCCTGTCTGTCCTTCGGGTTGCCTTGGAGAATAGCTTGATCCCTTCCTCCTCTCTTGATGACTAGATGAGCCAGAAAAGTTCCTTCCAACTCGTGTTAATCCGTATCTGTGAAGCATCCCTTTTCCCTTAATCACACACACACACACACACACACACACAGAGAGAGAGAGAGAGAGAGAGAGAGACATCACACCCCTTTGTGTCTTTTGTTGGGCCTTCCAATATTAATCATGAATTAAAAGGGTCTGCGAGGGGAAGGTTGCGTAACCTCCCAAGCCCCTTCCTCTTCCCACCCTCCGCGGGAACGCGACGCCGAGGCGGGCCCCGTCGCCCACCGTGAACTTGCCGTCACACCGGGCGATCTCTGCGTTGTGCCAAGACTTCTCCCGCGGCAGACAAATATATGAAATGACAGATTCCAGAGAACAGATTGTGCCGGCCACCTTGGCAGGTCCCAGCAGACGGGGAGGGGTGGGGAGAGACTGAACGGGATTAAACAGCTGGGCGGGTGGCTGCTCAGAAAGACGGAGAGGAAGAGGGTTTGAGTGACGGATGGGGAGATTCCTTTGGGGGGGGTGTTAGTGATTGGGGACAAACCCCCAAAACAGAATGTGCAGCAGCAGTCAAGCCAGGCAGCCAAATGAGAGAGGAAGGGCCCTAGAGTTTTACACACACTGATGACAAACACTGTTTTGTAGTTTAAATAGTTGTTTAATCCAATTAGAGTTTAAACATTGTCAATCAGTCCATATGTCATTCACAAAAATATCCATTCAGTAACTTAGTCCATTTACTATTCAGTTCTATATCCTTATCTGCTTGTAAAGATATCTTCTCCTCTGATACCTTTCCTTTTGAAGACAACGCTGAGTATTCACAGGATATCAGCACATCAATGAAATAGTCCTTTCGTTCAGGTATTCAAACAGTTGTAGCAAACAGTAGCAAACAAACAGTAGCAAGCAGAAAAACAAGCAGAGAGAGGTTACGTTTCTCTTACTGCCTTTTATTGCCGTTTGTAACCGCACCCTTAATTAGTTAATTACAAGCAGTTTTGTGCTTAAAGCTACAAGTTACAAACACCCAAACCTTGGTTTTATATATTTATTCACCCAAACTTAGTTGGTGTATCAATGTTATACCCAACAGGGGGCAGGAAACACACACAGCCACAACCCCCCCGCCCTTTTCCCCGGAAGCATTATTGGGACGAGTCCATGAAAGCCATTTTCGGAGGACATTTTGGGTGCTAGTCAATAATAGGAGCACCCAAATGTCCTCTGCTCATCTCCCTTCTTCAATCTGAACAGAGCTGGAAGGGACCTTGGAGGTCGTCTAGTCCAGCCCCACCCTTGCTCAAAGAGGAGACCTTAGACCAGAGGTCTCCAACCTTGGCCACTTTAAGACTTGTGGACTTCAACTCCCAGAAGAGACTGGACGGCCATCTGTCAGAAATGGGGCAGGATCTCCTGCTTGGGTGGGTGGGGGTTGGGCTAGATGACCTATAAGGTCCCTTCCAACTCTTGTTATTCTATTCTAAATATAAAGAACAGTTGCAGGAACTGGGCCTGGCTAGTCTAGGGAAGAGAAGGACCAGGAAGAGATTCAAGAAGAGATTGGACTCCCATCAGTCCACAAGTATCCAGCTCTGCTGGCTGGAGAATTCTGGGAGTTGAAGTCCACAAGTCTTAAAGTGGCCAAGGTTGGAGACCTCTGCCTTAGACCATTTCAGTCCAGCCTCTTCTTAAAAATCTCCAGTGATGAAGCACTTACAAGTTCTAGTGGCAAACTGTTCCGCAGGTTAATTGTCCCCCCTATCAGGAAGTTTCTCCTTAATTCCACGTTGCTTCTTCCCTTGGCGAGTTTCCAACCGTTGCTTCTTGTCCTGTTTTTTTCAGTGCTTTGGAGAGTAGGTGGACCCCCTCTTCTTCTTTGGGGCAGCCCCTCAAATACTGGAATACTGTTATTGTTGGTGAGATTCTTGGTATAATTAATGATAATTCAATTCTATCATTATATAATTAATATACAGGTAGTCCTCGACTCACAACGGTTCCTTTAGTGAGCATCCCAAGTTAGAACAGCACTCGAAAAAAGGGTCTTATGGCCATTTTTCACACTTATCGACCGTTGCAGCACCCACCCATGGTCACATGATCAAAATTTGGATGCTTGACAACTGACTCTTATTTATGATGTTTGAGTGTCCCAGGGAATCTCGTGATCCCCTTTTGCGACCTTCTGACATGCCAAATCGACGGGGAAACCGGATTCAATTCACAACCAGGTTCCTAACTTATCAAATGCAGTGATTCACTTAACAACCGAGGCAAGAAAAGCCATAAAATGAGGCCAAACTTACATGACAAAAGACATTTTTGGGCTCATAAGTCAAGGACTACCCATATATAGTGAATGATTATACGTGGTTACAGCCTATGTATAATTAACAATAATTCTTATCTCAATCATTTTTTATCTTTATTGTATAAAATGCAAAAAATAAAAGGAAACAGCAAATTGAATTAAGACCGGAGACTATTCTATTAGGTATAGTAACGGGAAAATATGAGTATTTAATGCTATATTTGTTAACGGCAGCAAGACTAATTTATGCACAGAATTGGAAAAATGATAGTATGCCACCAGAGGAAAATGTGCTAAAAAAAAAAATACTAAAGCAGTGGTGGCTAACCTTTTTGGGCTCCTGTGCCAAAAACTGTGCGCACGCTCGCGCTCATGTGCCAACACCCAGAAGGCAATGTGCGCTCCCCACATCCCTACGCATGTGCGTGCGATCCCCACCCACTCTGCCACCCCCTTATCCACACTGTGCCTCACTACTGATTTTCGGCCCGTTCGAGGCCTTTTTTGGCTTCCCAGAGGCTTAAGGAAGGCTTCTGCAGGCTTTTCAGGCTGAAAACTAGGCCCGCTTCGTCACTTCCGGTATTTCCAGAAAAACAGGAAGTGACGGAATGGGCCTAGTTTTCGGTCTGAAAAGCCTGCAGAAGCCTTCCTCAAGCCTCCGGGAGGCCAAAAAAGGCCTCAAACCGGCCAAAAATCAGCTGTGAGGCACGCACCTGTGCAGTGAGGTAAGTTTGCCTGCAGCTCGCGTGACGGCACAAATGGCTCCGCGTGCCACCTGTGGCACGCGTGCCATAGGTTCGCCATCACGGTACTAGAGTGTGCCGAGATGGATAAGTTGACCGTGGAGATAAAGGAAAGAGAGGAAACGGATTATTACCTGACATGGAAGGTACTGTATGATTGGCTAAATAATAGATATAAAGCTGAATAGAGAAGAAGACAATAAGGTAATAAGGTAAAAGGTATAGTAGATAAAGATAGATGAAGCAACGTAGACAAGTGTATAGATAAGATTTACGTAAAAGTGTGCACATCGTCACGAAAGCGTTCTAATGAACGGAAATGATGCATATAAGAAAAATTGTTTACTGAAAATTAGTTATAAAAAAAAAAGAAAGGAAAGAACATAGGAAATGAAGGGAAGGAAAGGGGAGTGAAATGCAAGGGAGAAGAGAACAAGAAAGAAAAGAAAAGGAGGCCATTGACTTGCGACGCTGAATGATTATATATGGTTATAGTATATGTACCATGAATGATAATCCTTGGTAGGATTCCTCTGCGTTCAATGTGGGTGAGCCCTGGGGGGCGCCTGGGATGGTCACCCCAAGTCACCTGGGGGAGGTGTCACCCCCGCCCCATCCCCTTCGTTGCCTCACATTCTGACTTTCCTTTCTGTTCTGTCCAAGGCGTCCAAGACCGTAATTACGCACGTGCTTATTTTAATAACGAGCCTTGTTTTATTGCAATGCTGGGAGTTATTTTCATTCCCAGCTGTTAATGAATCTCAAACAGTCCCTCGAGATGAGCACCCACCTTCCTTTCCTGTGAAGTGCCGCCAATAACCGAAGTGTCCAATGAACTAGGGGAAAAAAACTTAACCGAAGTACAGAGAGCTTCAAAGAATGAATCCGAACCGATTGGACGACTTTGCTTCCTGCAAAGGTTTCTTCACCTTTGCCTGTCCTTTGTACCGTAGGGGAGGGGCCATCACCTCCCAGCCTTACTCCCAAGTTTTGTTTCAGCGGCTCTCGCCTTCTAGCAGCTCTACACATACGCGCACTGGGAACAGGCTCCCCTGGGTCCTCGGCCTCGCTGCTGCCAGACTTTGGAGGCTCCGGAGTCAGCACCCCATTCCCAGATGGCCCTGGCCCCATCTCTGCCTCAGACGCAGGACCCTCGTCCGAGTCCTCTCCAGATGCCCTGACTGGTCCCCGTTCTTCCCCACTGTCCGATTCCGCTGCCGGCGAACCCCCAACACTCTCCAGAGCTGAAATTCATAAACCTTCTCCTGCATTTCGCCCCGACTGTTACTACATTAGTCTGGATTAAGCTTGTCCTTCTTTATATGGATGGTTGGAAACGCGTCAGCTTTGCCTTCGGCTTCGAGGGTTTCTTGGCATTATGGATCTTCTCCGAGCCTGGCAGACGGAGGACTCTTCCTTCCGACTCCACGGTGAAGGATGTGTGCGTCTCCGCCCGAGAGGCTTTGCGCAAGATTCCTTCCCGCGCAGGCCTGAGTTCGCTCCACAGGATGGCACGGCTTGGTCAGGGGAGGCTGGGCCTGGGAAGAAGAGCCCTGCCTTCGGGGGGGTCTCTGTGGCTGCGCCCCGGATCAGAATACAGAACACAGAATAACAGAGTTGGAAGGAACCCTGGAGGTCTTCTAGTCCAGCCCGCTCCTCAGGCAGGAAATCTTATACCATTTCATACCAGCGGCTGTCCAGTCTCTCCTTACAAGCCTCCAGTGATGAAGAAGCACCCACCACTTGTAGTGGCCAGCAGTTCCACTGGTTAATGGTCCTCCCTGTTAGAAAGTTCCTCCTTAATTTCCAAGTTGCGTCTCTCCTTGGTTAGTTTCCATCCGTGGTTTCTTACCTTGCCTTTCAGAATCAGAATAGAGCTGGAAGGAACCTTGAAGGTCTTTTAGTCCAGCCCCACGCTCAAGCAAGAGACCCCGTACCATTTCAGACAAATGACTGCTTTGGAGAATAGCTCGACTTCCTCTTCTTCAGGTTAGCCCCTGAGATATTAGAAGACTTCTATCCTGTCACCCCTAGTCCTCCTTTCCTTTAAACTACATGTCCCCAGTTCCAGCAACTGTTCTTTATATATATTATATATTTTAGCCTCCCTTCCCCTGATCCTCCCGGTTGCTCTTCTCTGCCCTCTTTCGAGAGTCTCAACATCTTTTTTTAACATCGTGGCGACCAAAACTGGACACAGAAGGACAAGTAGGGTCTTACTAAGGCCTTGTAAAGTATTAACGCTTCACGTGATCTTGCTTCTGTCCTTCTGCTAACGCGATCTAGGATTGTGTTGGGGTGTTTTTTGGCAGCTGCAGCACACGGCTGGCTCACAATTCAAGAATTATCCACAAGGACTCCCAAAATCCCTCTCCCCGTTACTACTATTGAGCCAGGGATCATCTACCCTACCACTTTTCTTGCCTAAACGTAGAACCTTTGCTTTTTTCACACACACCCCCGCGTTGAAGTTTAAATATCGAAGAAAAGTTTTTCGCGTCCGTTGGAAGTATCAGCGCGCAAGTTCAAACCTACAATTCACGTCGTAAGTGGCCGATTCCCTGCAGGCGAAGAAAAGCGGCGAGTCAGGGCAAAGTCATATTTGGATTTTGGCAAAGAGAGGGGGGTGGGCACTTGCATTTTCACACCCCCCCCCCTGCGTTGGCTTGCATGCAATCCTTGAATTACTGCTTTCATAAAAAGATTCGCCTCCAGCCCTCTTCCAGCTAGCAACTCTTCTCCTACCGGTAGTAGCGGGCCTGACTCCCAGATCGATTGGGTTCATGGAGCGAAATCTCTTCCGCAGCCATTATAAATATTGCTGTTGTGTGCACTAGCTTAATGGAGATATTTATTAAGGATGGGTAGCGGAGACACGCCGTTTTGAGCGTTCCCTTTGCATCTTGCAAGCCGCAGAAACGGAGGAGGTGAGTATGGAGAGACTTTTTTTCTTTCTTTTTTGCTCTGGTGGAGAGTCAAACCCAAGCCTAAGAGAGACCGGCAATGAGATCCCTTTTGATCCCAAAGCCATGGCTGCCAGCCCTGAACGTGGTTCTTTTTTGGCTGGGGTAGCCATCTCTGGGTCTCCAAGAGAAATAGAAGCAAGAATTTCAATGTTCATTTTTTAAAAAAATATATTTATCATCCTGTATGCTGCCCAGGGTTGTTTGAAACGAGATGGGCGGCAAATGAATTTAGTAAATATTAACAATAACAGAATAACAAGAGTTGGAAGGGACCTTGTAGGTCATCTAGTCCAACCCCCTGCCCAAGCAGGGGACCCTACACCATTTCTGAAAGATGGCAGTCCAGTCTCTTCTTGAAAGCTTCCAGTGATGAAGCTCCCACAACTTCTGAAGGCAACTTCTGTTCCATGGGTTGATGGTTCTCACTGTCAGAAAAATTCTCCTTATTTCCAGGTTGAATCTCTCCTGGATCCGTTTCCATCCATTGTTCCTTGTCTGGCCTTTGGGTGCTTTGGAGAATAGCTTGACCCCCTCCTCCTCTCTGGGACAGCCCCTCCCTCAAATATTGGAAGATGCTCTCCTGTCTCCCCTGGTCCTTCTCTTCCCTAGACTAGCCAGGCCCGGTTCCTGCAACCGTTCTTCATATCTTTTAGTCTCCAGTCCCCTCATCACGCTGGTTGCTCTTCTCTTCACTCTTTCTAGAGTCTCAAATATCTTTTTGATAGTGTGGTGACCAAAACTGATTGCAGTACTCTAGGTGTGGCCTTACTAAGGCTTCATAGTGAACAAGTATAGTGTAAATAAGAAGCAAACAAGAATGACAAGAGCAAAATAATGTTTGATAGAATTTAGTAAAATGTTCTACGCTGGACTTCGGTTGCGGGAGAAAGTTTTACAACTTCCCTAAGTAAGGGGCTTTTAAGTGTCAACTTGGTGTCTTGAGGTTGGCTTTTAAGAGTTCTCCCCTGTCGGCATTCCCTGATAGGAATGCAAATGTCATACAAGTAACCTTCGACTTACGACCACAGTTGTTAAGCGAGACCGTTGTTAAGTGAGTTTTGTGAAGATAATCACTGCAGTTGTTAAGTTAGTAACTCGGTTGTTAAGCCTTGCTTGTCAGAAGGACACAAAAGGCGATCGCATAACCCCGGGGCGCTGCATCCGTCACAAATATCAACCAGCTGCCAAGGGTCTGAAGTTAACCGAATAAGGGACTTGGAAGGGACCTCGGAGGTCTTCTAGTCCAACCCCTTCTCAGGCAAGAAACCGTATGCCATTCCACACAAGTGGCTGTCCGATCTCTTCTTTAAAAAAACTTCCAGGCTTGGAGGGAAGCTGCTCCACCGATTAATTGTGCTCAGCGTCAGGAAAGTTCTACGTATTTTCTAGGCTGATTCTCTCTTTAATAAGTTTCCAATTAATAAGTTGACTTTTTATCCTGCCTTCAGGTGCCTTGGAGAAGAGCTTGACCCTCCCCTCTCTGTGGCAGCCCCTCAAAAATGGGAAGACTGCTATCATGTCTCCCCTGGTCCTTCTTTTCATTCAACTTACTGGACACGCCAATTCCAGCAATGTTTTATTTGGATCACGTGTCCCTGGGGATCAGGGGGTGGGATGCAAATATTTTTACTACTGGTTCTCTGGGCGTGGCCAAGTGGGCGTGGCCATGTGACTGGGTGGGAGTGGCTTCTCTTTTTTTTGCAAGAAACCCCTCCCCCCTTTGCGTGCTCTGTTTTTTTTTTTTTTTTTTTGCCCCCTGGGCCTCAGGGAATCCTCCTGGGCGAAGCAAGGGGGATTTCGGCACAGCTGATCGTCGTAGAACAGCTGATCGTCATGGAACAGCTGATCGTCGGGAAGAAAGGGAAAAAAGAAACACTGTTTTGGCCAAAACAGTAGCTGTTTTTTTTACTACCGGTTCAGCTGAACGGTAGCTTTTTTTTTTTTTACTACCGGTTCACCCAAACCAGGCCGAAGCCGTAGAATACCACCACTGACGGGGAACGGTCGTATGTGTGAAGAACGACCATCAGTCCCTTTTTTTTTCCAGTGCCGTTGTAACTTTGGTCACTAAAGTGATGAACCATTGTAAGTCGAGGACTGCTTCTCTATTTGGCCTTGTTTCAGGCTCCATTGTGCCTGAGCAGGGAAGGGAAATTGCCGTAACCTTTGTTGTCGTTCATCCTGATATTTTATGCAGCTGGGCCTCCGCAATACGTTTTTACTCGTTCCGTGCCTTTTATCCAATTTGTTCTAAACAAGAGAGACCCTAATTGAAATGGCTTCTGAGATGGGCTGTCCCTTAATATCTGCCCCGCAGCAAAGAAAATGTGATTATTTTGCTTAAACTTGGCAATAAATACTTTAAAAACACAGGTTGCTATTTCAGGAGGATCGGCTTTATTGCTAATATAGAATAAACCATGAATTCTTATGTGACGTTTAAAAAAAAAAAAAAGTTGTCCTTGCATTGCACGCACATACACACACACACACACACACACACACACACAATGGCAGAAAGAGTTTTGTGGCTTTTGAACAGTGAGAAATTTAGTTAGTCCACAACGTGATTGAGCCCCAAATTTCTGTCGCTAAGCGAAGCAGCTGTTCAGCGAGTTTTGCCTCCGTTTCACGGCTTTCTCACCCGAGTTGTTAAGTGGCTCGCTTACAGTACTTAACTTACTTAGTGACACGGTCGTTAAACGAATCTGGTTTCCCCCATTGACTTTGCAACTGTCGTAAATCTGAGTCAGTTTTCCAAAACTCTTCTGAATTTTGACCCTAGGACGATGCGACCGTCATAAGTGTGAAAAATAATCCTAAGTCATTTTTTTTCCCCTCAGTTAATTTTGAATGGTCACGAAACGAACTGTTGTAACTCGAGAACTTCCTGCGGTTTGCAGCAAAATATATATTTTGGGAGGTGGGGAGGGGAGTGAGGTCTCGATCTGGAGTAATAAACCAGGTAAGATAAATTATAAACCAGAGAGATAAATTATAAACCAACCTGTTATGACTCCCCTTCAAAATTCAAACGAACAAAACAGAAAGCAGCCGTTTCACAAGTAAATCAAACGGAAAGAAGTCTTACAAGATAACGGCTGGCAGAAACCACAGCATAAATCTTTACTCTGTCCGGCAAACCAGTCCTGGCAATAAATCTCCAGTCTCAGAGCTCCTTGCTATAACGTCCTCACTCAAATAGTCACTTTGTTCCTGGCAAATTGTACCAGCCCAACTGTGTCCTTTTATACTCATTGAGGCAATGTGCTAATTTACTGACTCGCTCTCCTCATTCGCTCCAGCTGATTTTGCCTTCTCAACCGTCTTCTGTTTTTTACATTTAACCACAAATTTTCCAAGTTCTAATCTCCACTAGAAGACTCTCTCAAAACCTCCCTATCAGCCATTCCCGGCTGTTGATCAGATAAGGAACCAGAGGAGGTCAAAGGTCCTGACAACTCTAATACATCAGGTCTGTCGTCCTTTGTCACGTCCATCTCCTCATCCTGGTTACCAGTCCAATCACTGAGCCAGGCCGGCTCATATTTTTCTGCCATGTCCTCCTCACTTTTGAACTCATATCAGTCGCAGGAGCTGAATCCAAGCCCGGAGCCACAACACCAACCGATGATCAAAATGAATGACAGAGAGAAAGTTCACTTCTTGTTAACGCAACAGGGTGTGGAAGAGGCTCGGCCAACTCTTCAGGTTTGCAGGTTTAGTAAGGATCCACAAAGGAGTAACAAAGGAACAAAAAGTACACGTTAGAAAATGGTCAGGATCCATGCCGGGCTCTGGAAGGGGGGAAAAAAAAAAAAAGGGCCGGAATAAATCCAGCAATATTGACTTTTTAAAATTTGGATTCAGAAATCGTGTTGACGAGAGTTTATCAATGGTTTGCTCATTTTTAATTGAAATTTATTAATCCCTTCAACTCCAGTGGATTAAACTTAGTGGCTATCAAGGACAGGGGAGTCTCCAAATTTGGCGACTTTAAGACTTGTAGACTTCAACTCCCAGAATTCCCCAGCCAGCTGGGTGGGGCATTCTGGGAGTTGAAGTCCACAAGTCTTAAAAGTGGCCAAACTTGGAGAGTTCTGCTATAAGATAAGAGAATAACATCCTCTTTTGCAGCGCTAACTGTTGGAAAACTAGAAAGCAAACTTACTTTCTTCTATAGCCTCCCCCCTTTTCATCTGCGCCCTCCAATTTCCCTTTCTCCCTGTTCCTTCTCTCCTTTTCCCCCCCTTTTAATCCCACCCCCCCTTTTTGGTATTTTATCTTCTTTTGAAATTCAATAAAGTCCTATTTCGAAAAAAAAAACCCCAAAGAAGGACTAAATGAACCCTTTTCTCCAGGGGAATGAATTAAAAAGAATCCCTGAAGCTCCAGCGTTCGTAAATGATCTTGACTTAGGCAAAAAAAATAAAAATAAAAAATAGCAACGATAGCTCCCGTTAATATTCCCTATTCATGTTTTCTGTCCTTTGATCTTGTTGTTCTATATTCTGTATTCAGTGACCCTGCGAAGAATCTAGAAGCTTCCTTTCTCTCCCCATTCTGGGGGAATAGAGTTGAGATGAATAAGGTTTTCTCCTGCCCCCCCCCCCCCCAATGTCCTTGACTTAGATGTTGGATTAAAACCCATTGTATGTTTTTTTTAAAAAAGAAACTCATTTTCAGGGCTTCCAGCTCTTGATTTTTTTTCTTTTTAAAAAAAAAAAAAAACCCACAAACGTCCCATCTCTTTTGTGCCCCCAATGGCTCTCTCTACGCACTCCATAAATTGCTTTAATGGAACAGGAGGATTACGGAAATGCGCCTGGATCGGACCGGCGTGGCATTACCGCCTCTCTCTAAGCCCCGCTGGAATCCACGTGAGAAGTCCATTCGGAATTAAGCGCATCTGCTGCCAAAAACCCATGGCCGTCGAAGCAAATGTTTCCCGTGCGCTCGGAGCCTCATTTATTTTTATTTTATTTATTTATTTATTTAAAAAAAGCCTTTTCAAAAACTTTTCCAGGATGCTGACTTTCCGTGGTCTTCCAGCGGAGCACAACGGGATTCCCCCCGCACGGGGTCCACCGGTGAGCGATGCTCCCTCTTAGGGATTTATTACCTGTTTAAACGGCGCCAGCAGCTCAGCGATTGTCATAATAAAACCTCTGGCATAAGCAGAAGGTGTGTGTGATGGTGCCGGTGGTTTTTTTTTTCTTTTTCTTTTTCCTTTCTTTCTTTTTTTACCCCCCGTTTTCCTTTTGCAAAGCGGAATGAGATGCTCTTCCTTGAAGGAAAAAGAGCAAGCCAACTTAGCGAGCGATATAAAAATTAACCTCTCGCTGCGCTTCTCCCCGGGAACATCTTGAGCTAATCACCCACCCCCCATCTCTAATCCTTGGCTTTGCTTTCGCGCCCGAAATTGGCCTCTGCTGTAATAATAGAGTCCTCCTGCCTCTCTTTTTTCGCCTCCCCAGCACCTGGGATTTGAGCTAGCCGTGGGGGAGAGAAAGAAACCAAGGACCCGCGCCGTTGAGCTGCGCGGCAGCCTGGCACAAGCGCCGTTCAGATGTCACTGATGGAACCCAAAGCGCCAATTAAGGGAGATTTTCTTTTCTTTCTTTTTTTTTGCCGGGTGGGCTTGGAGGCGTGACGTGCTGCGCTGGCTTTATTGACCAGCACGGGGACAACGGCTTGGGATGAGGAGAGACATCTCTCTCTCTGCCAAAAACCACCTTCTTCCCTTCTCCTGAAGGTTCGGCGTGGAGAAGGAAGCGGGACGCCCCAAAGGGGTCTTCTTTTTCCACCACCACCCCGCCAAAAAAAGGCAAGGGGATTTTCTTGGGTTTTTGAATGGAAAATAAACAGACAACAGATAATCAGAATTGGAAGGGACCTTGTAGGTCATCTAAACCAACCCCCCATTCAAGCAGGGGGCCCTACACCGTTTCAGACAGAGGGCAGTCCAGTCTCTTCTTGAAAGCCTCCAGGGATGAAGCTCCCACAACTTCTGAAGGCAACTTCTGTTCCGTGGGTTGATGGTTCTCACTGTCAGAAAGTTTCTCCTTATTTCCAGATTGAATCTTCTCCTTGATCAGTTTCCATCCATTGATCCTTGTCTGGCCTTCGGGTTCTTTGGAAAATAGCTTGACCTCTTCTTCCTCTCTGTGGCAGCCCCTCAAATATTGGAAGATGCTCTCCTGTCTCCCCTGGTCCTTCTCTTCCCTAGACTAGCCAGGCCCACTTCCTGCAACCGTACGTCGTATGTTTGAGTCTCCAGTCCCCTCATCATCCTGGTTGCTCTTCTCTGCACTCTTTCCGGAGTCTCAAAATCCCTTTTTTATAGACTGGTGACCAAGAACGTTTGGAAAAAGCGCCTTGGGGACAAACATCAGCTGGATGATGGAGAATCTCCATAGATGAAGTGGGATGTCAGCATTCTTGGTCCCCTCTTCTTGTCTCGCTGTCTTCTCTTGGATCCCAAAAGATGTGCCAGCTAAACCCAAAGGGGCTTTTTTTCCCAAGAGACAACTAGAATTTCTGGCTTTTCTTTGAAGAGATTTCGCTTCTCATCCCAGAAGCTTCTTCAGTTCTGACAGGATGGTAGGGAATGGAAGGATTGATACTCCTTGCAGATTCAGCTGGTCATTTGCATCCTTTTAGAGGGTCGTTGAGGCCACTTGGAGGTTTGTCTGTGTCCTCAGGGTCACCTGAGTAGAGCAAACGGGTGTATGGAGCCTTCTTGGAACTGAGCTGTAGTCACCCCCATTTGTACTACTCAGGTGACTACAACAATGTCACTACAATAGGAGAGGGAGGGGGAAGAGAAGGGGAAAGAGAAGTGAGGAGGGGATAGGGAAAAAGAAAAGAAAAAAGAATTGACTTCCAACTCCCTCGGTCACAGTAAAATAAAGCATTAACGTCCAACCACCACTTCTTTTTTTTTAACTTTTCCATCATAATATAAACGAGCCATTTCTATAAAGAACGAATCGGCGTAATCGGGAAAACCCCAAATCAAAGTTTCATACCCCCCTGCCCCGCCAATCCCAAGCACAAAGTCCAGAAGGAACAAAAGTACTAATATTCTTTCCTTCGATCCAAACCGTTGATGTGGCCACTTCGGCCAACTCCTCTCGGCTTCTGTGGCCAGGAAATTCCCACCGTTTAAGCCAATTTGATCGGCGAAGTTGTGCCAATAAAAGCCGGTTGGATTGGCAACGTTGTTTTGGCCGTCCTCGCAGTCCCGCGCTCGCGATTTCCGATGCTGCCCTCGAGGAAAGTCAAAAGTCTCTTCCCCTGCCCAGGGTTTTATCCCCACGCTTCAAAGAAGGGATGTGCCCTTCCCTTCTTTGGATCAGCCCGCCCCGATTGGGAGGACGGTCCAGCCTCGGGGGGCAAATTCAAGGCCCTCGGCTGAAGACAGTTTGCGAGGAGTATTAAAATATATATTTCACTGTTTGCCTTTCGTGTTGCTTACCGCTGGGGATAATACCCACCTTTATTTAATAAATGAAGCCATCGCAGCGTTTCCTTCCATACCAGCCCATTTTAAAAGTAAAAATGGCTCCAAATATTTTACAGTTTGGGAAAACTGGTATAATTGGACAAAAAAACAGAAACCAAATGAGTGAATAGATAGGGAAGAGAAAATATAGAGAGGTTATAAGTATTAACCAGATAGAGGAAATAGGTATTAGGAAATAGTCTGACAGGAATACACCGTTTAAGCAGTTGGAAATGTATATGTTTTGCGTTTATTGGATATGTTCTTTCATCTTGATAATTGTTTTTAATTGAACGTTTTGTAATGCGTGACTATTTTTTAAAGTTTAATAAAGTTTATTTTAAAATTAAAAATAAAAGTAAAAATGGGGAGAAAAAAATCTGTTAAAAATAGAGCAACACCCTGGAAGAATGGAAGAGAGGAGGGTTGCTAGATAGGCTCGCTGGGCTGGTTGTGGCAAAGTGTAAGATTTTCCCGCCTGTTTAGCTGCGAATGTGGCGTCGCTTCTTCTTAGATGGTTGGTTATTGTAGGAAACCTTCACGGACAGGCAAAGTAAAAGGGGAATAGCCAACACTCTGGAAGATACTCCTTAAAATCCAGGAGGATCTGGACAGACAGATTTGAGGCCGTTTTTGCTCTCTGGGGGGCTCAAGGGAAGCCTCTACAGCCTCGGGAGGCTGAAAAATGGGCCTGTTTCGGCACTCCCGGTATTTCCAGAAAGCCCATTTTTCGGCCTCCTGAAGCTGCAGAGGCTTCTCTCGCGCCTCCGGGAGGGTGAAAACGGCCTCAAACGGGCCGAAAATCAGCTGGGAGGCACACACATGCGCAGTGCGGGTAACTTTGGCTGGGGCTCTGTGTGCCACCTGTGGCGCGCGTGCCGTAGGTTCACCATCACGGGTGTATACACACACGTGGTACCTGGCTCAATAGCCGTCCCTGCCAGAGGGATGTTGGAGTCCTAATAGACAGTCCCTTAAATAGGAGCCAGCCGTGTGCAGCAGCTGCCCCAAAAGCTGATGCAGTTCTAGGCTGCCTTGACGGAGGGATAGAGTCAAGATCAGGTGAAGTGTTCATACCACTTTTATAAGGGCCTCGGTGAGGCCACACTTGGAATCCGGCATCCATTTTTGGTCGCCACGATGTAAAAAAAGGATGTGGAGACTCTGGGAAGAGTGCAGAGAAGAGCAACGAAGAGAATTAGGGGACCGGAGGCTAAAACATAGGAAGAATGGTGGCAGGAACTGGGGATGTCTAGTTTAATGAAGAGAAGGACAAGCGGGGAACATGATGGCAGACTTCCAACATCTCAGGGGCTGCCCCAAAGAAGAGGCAGTCAAGCTATTCTCCAAGGCACCTCAAGGCAGGAAAAGAAGCCACGGGTGGAAACTAATGGAAGCAACCTAGAACTAAGGAGAAATTTCCTGTCAGTTAGAACAATTAACCAGTGGAACAATCTGCCTCCAGAAGTTGTGAATGGCTCCAACACTGGAAGTTTTTAAGAAGAGATTGGATAACCGTTTGTCAGAAGTGGTGTAGGGTTTCTTGCCTAAACAGGGGATGGACTAGAAGACCTCCAAGGTCCCTTCCAACTCTGTTATTCTATTCTGTTCTATTCTGTTCTGTTCTATTCTATATTCTATATTCCATATTCTATTCTATTATTTATTCCATATTCCATATTTTGTTCTATTCTATTCTATTCTATTCTATTCTATTCTATTCTATTCTATTCT
>NW_020770629.1:0-18930 GCF_900518735.1 Pseudonaja textilis | reverse complement strand
GGGGGGGGAGGAGAGGGGGCAGGATTTCTGGGTCCTTGGAGGGGGAGTGGCTGGTCTGGGCCAAGGAAGCGGGGCAGGCGAGGAGAAGGGGGAGAGCCGGGTTGTCTGTTGGGGAGGGGAGCCAGGGAGGTGCTGCTAAGGGCAAAGCATTTGGGGGTCTGGGCAGGGGGGCGTGTGGCGGGGGGAGGAGAATGCTTGGGGGAGCAAGGGGGCCTTGAAGAAAGGGTGGGAACGAGGGGGAACATGGCAGGGCGGGGAGGGGAAGCGCCGCTGAAAGGCCAGAGAGGAGCCGCCGGAGGTAGCGAGCCAAAGAGGCACTGTTCTCTTTGACGGCTCAGCTGGCAGTGCGCCTGGAGCCCCCCCTCCCGCCTTCTCCAAACCCCTCCCTTTCCCTTCGCGCTGCCTGACAGTGCCAGAAGTCCGCCAGCTCCGAGGCCTCTGCCGCCCCCTACTGGAATCCCACTGGAGTGCTGCTTCACCCTTCCCACAGGGGGCGCTCTTCCTCCCTGTCTTCCAAGGGGGATCCGGGGTTGCCAGGAAGGGAGAGTGGGAGAGGGAGGGAGGGAGAGACCGAGAAAAAAAGAAAATAGATTGAGCAACCTGTGAGTTAGCCAAGTCTTTGTGCAGGGCTTTAACGCCTCACAAAAGGGAAGAAGGGAGACCAGCATTTTCCAAAGTGTGAAGTTGAAGATGAAGGGACTTTCGTTCCCAGAGTTCCCTGCCCAGCATCAGGAAGTCCATGCCTTGTTGGGAGGGGAAATCTGGGGGTTGAAGTCCATTCCTCCTCAAGTTTGAAAAACTTGGATGCAGACCAGCCTCTCTCCACCTCCTGCCTCCATTTTGGGGAAGAACAAAGACCCCTGAAGAGACCCTCAGTCATTGGCTATCTTGCAGAATGCAGGAACCATGGTTTCTTATGGCCATCAGAAGTGAAACAACCTCTCCCCCAGGCCCCCCTCCCTCCCTGCCTTCACTAGGGGGGGCTGACCCCCTGCAGGCCCCCCTGGCAGTGGAGGACCCCTGTGTGCCCCCTCCGCACAGCACAGCCCCCTGCCAAACCCTCTCCGAATCCAGCCCGTTGGAGGCCGCTTGACCAGCGAGGAAGAAGCCAGGCCCAGAGAGGCCCCTCAGCCTCACCCAGCTAGGCAGGAAGGTTGCCTGGAAGCCCCCAGGGGAAGCTGCTCAGAAGTGGTTGCCATTGCCTCTTTCCCAGGGCTCTGAGAGAGCAGCTGGTCCAGAGCCTCCTAGCTGGCTTGGCACCCCAGGTAGGACTGGAACTCAGGGCCCCCTGGGATTTAACTACCACCCCACCTGACTGACTCTAGTGAGATCCACACGACCCACTGAACCCGGTATCTTCCGCAGTGGCTGCATTCACACCTGCACCTTTTAATCGTGACGACCCAAAGGGGCATTGCCCAAAGGCAACCCAGTCAGATAATTAGTAAGAGTCCCTTTATTAGCTCCAACTTTGCCCCCAATGTCATGGTTACCTTCTGGGCTGGAGGAAAACTCTCCCAGGAAGAGCCTTTGGCTGCAGAGAATCAAGACCAAAACATGGTCAACAAACACTGTAACTAGAAGTCCAATCAAGGCAAGAGGAGGTCATCAGTTCGGCAGGGCCAGGAGAAGGAATTCCAGACTTGAAGGCATGGCAATAACTCAACACGGTTGGGAAGATGCCAGGAACACAGATAAGCAAAGTCAACACAAGATATACTCACCTTTGCTCCCAGCAGACACCGCACTCAGCTTGCATCTCTTTTAAACGTTCTTCCCAATGGGGTGAGCCTGTAGTGCCAGTGCCTCGAATGCCCCCTGCCACCTCTTAGTATCCCCAAGGGGGCCATCAAGGGGCACTAAGAGGCAGGAGGGGGGCGTTCAAGGTACCGGCCCTGCAGGCTCACCCCATTGACGGTTGCACCATTGCAGAGCCACTGCCTCGAATGTGGTCATGGTGGCTTTGCTCTAATTTCCCCAATGTGCTGCCTTATTCGAGGCACCAGTTTCAGAGTAGTGCAACAGTCAATGGGGTGAGCCTGCGGGGCCGGCATCTCAAACACCTCCCTGCCATCTCTTAGTGGCAGGAGGATGCCGCAATGGCCGTAAGGGTCATAAGTCACTTGGTTCAGTGCCACTGTAGCTTCTCATGGTTGTAAGTCGAGGGCTGCCTCTTTCATGAAATGATTGGTCCCTCTGGATCGAAACAAAATCTCCCTTCCTCCACCTGAATGAATTCACCTCAAGAAAGGTGGGGAACCTCCCGCACCGTCTCCAAGATTTTAGGGCCTCCCCAGACGAGCGTTAAATCCCATCCTGAACTCTGGATCGCTTTCACTTGCTTGGTCTTGCCCAGCCACCTGGGGCCTGAGACCGTGTGGTTCCAGGTGTTTCTCTGGATACACCTCAGGCTCCTTGGCCTTCTCACTTTCTTCCCCTTCTCAGTTAAGGTGGCTGACATGCTGGAAAGCCAAACACGGGCCCTGGCAGGTTCATCTCAATGGAAAAGGACTTTTCCCACAACCAATTTAACACAGGAGAATTGTAGATCTTCTGAGAATGGGATGAAAAGAGAGAGTCTGCTTTGCAAGAGTGGAACCTCCCACTCCAACGTTTTCCTCTCTGTACCTGGTGACTTGTCTTGGGAACGGGGAAGACTCCTCTGGCTGCCATTTTGAGAGGGGGCCCAAAGCAGATCCCCTCCCCCAGATTCAAATAGGCCCCTAGCCTCAAAAGTTTGCCTCAATCGGGCTCTCCCTTTCCCCGCCTTCCTTCTGATGTGCAACTCACATGGAGCTTTGCTTTTTCTCTCTCCCAAGTGCAAAGAGCTGATGAGCCAGTGAAGAAGTCCCTGAAGCATCTGGATGAGCCAGAAAAAAAGCCATTAGAGAGGAAGAGCAGCTGGAGCAAAGTCGGAGTTGCCTGCTCAAGGTAGGAGACCGCATGGCTGAATGTTTGAAAATCCACCCTGAACAGGAAGTTCTTGAAGAATGGAGGCGGTGATTTGCCTGCCCACCAATTCTGCAATCTCTCTCTCTCCCTCCCTCCCTCCCTCCCTCCCTCCCTCCCTCCCTCTCTCTTGTCCAGATGTTGCAGTCAGATTTGCGAGTCAGGAGTCTTTTTGAGTTTGGAGGTCTAGGGGAAGAAGAGGCAGAACCTGGGGATGGAGTTAAAAGAGGAATAGCCTCGAATCTCTACATAGCCACAGGCAAACAGTCCAACTCCCCTTCAATACCTGCTGCAATGCCTCGAATGAGATGCTGTCTCCAATTGTTGAATTCTCCTTTGTAATGAAATATGTTGTTAAATATGAGTGTTAAAAACAAAATCCACATTTTAGTCCAAACCCCTAGAAAACCACAATACCGGCATTTGCAGTAGTCAAGAAAAGTGGCAGACTGGTCATGCCATGCTTGCATCAAACTCTGCAGACTTTATCTTGGGAGTCTTCATCACTCAAGTTTGAAGTAAGACACTTTTGTGTAAGAGGGAACTTTGGGACCCCAGAAGAAAGCATCTCTGTTATATTGGTAGATCGGTCCCAAGGAGAGATGCGAGAACAGTGATTTTCAAGCTTTTTTATTGTATGCTTAGATCGGCTTGTCAGGCTTCGGATCGGTGGCTTCGGATCGGAACTTGCTTTCGGAGCTGCAGCCAATGACATCATTTCAAATCTCCCATGATCGGTTTATCCAATCGCGGGTGATTCGCAACCGGCCAATCACTGGGGCTTACTCAGCCAATCCGAGCGCGGTGCATCTTAACCAATCAGAATTAAGTATTACAAGAATGCTAATACAGTTAATACAGAACACCCCTCCCCTCTTGGTATGGTCCTATGTAACTTAGTCCCGTAAGTAGGCGGGGCTCTGTATCTGTCTACTGGACCTGCGCAGGTTAGTTGGTGCTTGGTCTTTGAGTGGTTCGGTTGGGTTCTGTGTTGCTCTCTGCCTCATCGATGGAACCGCCTGTAAGGGTGAGTCGGGCCTTTTGCTGCAGCTCCCTCCCGGTTTACCCAGGCTGCTGGCTTCACTGCTCCTGCCTGGTCTTTCTGGGCTGGTTGAGCTGGCTTGGCTGCTCCTTCCAGGCGAGGCTTCGAGCTGGTCATCTACTGGTGGTTCGGCTGGTGAGTATTCTTGGTTTCTTTCTTGTTGGGGTTGTCTGTTTTGTTTTTTGGGGTTTTCCTTCCCCCCTTGGCTGGTGTTTGGGTTATTCCCCCCTCCCGGTTCTTTATTTCTCTGTGTTTGCATGTCGGTTGTATTTCCTGTGTTAGCTCTCGATCTTAGCTGATCGATGTGCCGCTTCCATGCTCGTCCATCTTTCATTTGTAACCGGTATGAGCGGGGACCTGTTACCTGGTTTATCATTGCCGGTACCCAGAGTGGGTCCCCTGTGAAGTTCTTTGTGTATACTGCGTCGCCTGGTGTTAACTTTCGGTGCTTGCTCGATGAGTCGGGGTGGTGGTTCTGGGTTGTATGTGGGGCGCAGTCTGTCTAGTGGGGACCTTAATTTCCTCCCCATTAACAGTTCTGCCGGGCTTTTGTTGGTTGTCGTGTTTGGCATTATATGTTGTATGAATAACATTTTATTAATTTTGTCTTGCATTTTCCCGGTTTTGAATTGTCTTTTTTGTGAACTGGACCATTCATTCTGCCCTCCCATTCGCCACCAGATGTGCTGGCGTTGTCAGTGCATGCTGTATTCCCCATTCCGCTAGGAATTTTTCAAATGTGAGTGCAGTGAACTGGGGGCCGTTATCTGATCACATCTGGGAGGCCATGGGTTGAAAATAGTTTGTTGAGTTCTTTGATGACAGCCTCTGTGGTGGTAGTTTTCATGCTGCTTACTTCCAACCAGTTGGAGTAAGCATCTACCGTTATCAGGAATGTGTGACCTTTCGTTGGCCTGGAGAAGTCTATGTGAATACTGGACCATGGCCTTCTGGGGGTTTCCTATTCTAGGATTGGGGCAGAGAGTGGGCTTGGCCTGGACCCTTGGCATTGCCTGCCTGCTGCCACCCAAGCTTCAATTTGCTTGTCCATCCATGGCCACCAGGCGTAACTCCTGGCCAGGGCCTTTGTCCTAATGATGCCCGGGTGCCCCTCATGCAACATTTCCAAAACCCTTTTTTGTAATTTTTCTGGAATGACAACCCTGTCTCCCCACAATATACAACCTTTTTGTGTGAAAAGTTTGGTTTGTCGGCTCTGAAAGGTCCTGAATTGTTTGTTGTCATCTCTTTTTGGCCACCCTTTTTCCACCCAATTTAATATCCGCGCCAGACATTTGTCTTTATTGGTTTCGCGGGCAATGTCTGACTCAGTCAGGGGAAGGTTGGGTAGTGTCTCAATGTTCAGGGTGGACGTTGTGGGTGCCGGGTCGGCATCCAGGTCGGGCAGGGGGGTGCGGCTCAGGGCGTCTGCATGTGAGATTGTCTTACCGGGTCGATGTGTTAGCAGGTAACTGTAGGCGTCAAGGAATTCGGACCACCTTGTCATTCTAGGAGATATGTATGTATGTAGCCTTGTATGTAGCCTTGTTCCATGCCAGGATCCCTAACAGCAGTTTGTCATCAGTGGTGATGGTAAATGTTCCGCCATAGAGGTACTCGTGGAACCTCTTTATGGTGGCGATGATTGCAAGGGCCTCCTTGTTCAGCTGGCTGTAATTCCTTTCCAATTTTGATAGGGTTCTTGAAAAGAAAGTGATGGGCGCTTCTTTCCCATCTGGGAGTGGCTGAGGATAGCCCTGACACCGAAAGGTGAGGCTTCGCATGTTACTGTTAGCGGTAGGGTCTCGCTGTATTGGATGAGAACAGCATCTGATGTGAGAAGGTCCTTTGTCCGGTTGAATGCGTTTTCCTCTCGCCTCCCCCAGTTCCAGGTGGCTGTTTTGTCCAACAGCCTATGCAATGGTTCTGAAGCGGTCACCTTTTGGGGCAGGAAAACATTATAGAAGTTAATCAGTCCAAGAAATGCCTGCAGTTCTGTTTTATTTCTTGGTCTAGGGGCTTCCTTGATGGCCCTGATTTTTTTTTTTCCATTGGGTGGATTCCGTGCTGGTCTAGGAGGTACCTAGGAATTCGACCTTCTCAGTGCACAGCTGACATTTTTCTTTTTTGACTTTCAGCCCTGAGTCTTTGAATTTTTGTAGTACCTCCCTTAGGCGGCTTTCCAATTGTTTTTGATTGGCCACTGACACCAGCACATCGTCAAAGTAGGGCACTACCTCCTTGATTCCTTGGAGTAGCCTTTCCATTAGGCTCTGGAAAACCCCTGGTGCTACGCTGACTCCAAATTGAAGTCTCTTGCAGTGAAAGGCCCCCTGGTGGGTTACTATGGTTTGCACCTCTGTGGTTTCCGCGTTGACCGGCAGTTGTTGGTAGGCCTGTGCCAGGTCGAGCTTTGCGAAAACCTTGCTTCCCCCCAGTGAGTGCAGAAGGTGCTGTACTACTGGGATGGGGTAAGCACTTTGCTGTAGGGCACGATTGAGGATGGCCTTGTAGTCCCCACAGATTTTCACTGACCCATCTGGCTTGACCGGGTTGACCATGGCAGTTTCCCACCTGGCTTGGTTGGTTGGCTCTAGTACTCCCTGTTCAATGAGCATGTCTAGCTGCTTTTCGATCTTGGGTCTGAGTGCGAAGCTAGCAAGGAAATGGAAAGTTGAAAAGAAAAAAATCATACACCCCCTCCTTTTGCTTACCCACAGTAAAGGAATGCAAAACACCTCCAGCTCTCTTCTGCCCCACAATTACCCCTCCCCCATTTCTAATGACAGCTGAAAGAATTAAGTCTAGCAGTAGAGAAGATAAAGTAGATAGGATATGGGATATGGGAGAGATAAATGAGATAGATAGCAGTTAGGGTACCCAAAGAGATCTTGAGGCTGACACCCTCCAATATTCTCCAGTCATCTCTCTCCTCCCCAGCTCTGGTTAATAAGACCCAAATCATTGTTACTGTTTGCCTTTTGAGTTTTCTGGCAATGTTTTCAGAAGAAGAAGGAAGAGGCAATGAGTGGCAAGCAGCTTCGTCCAGAAACTCCTGGGCCCAGCCGAGATATTCTGAGATATTCCGATATCTCCTGTCTCCTCACCCTTCCCAGATGCATGGACACCCACAAGAGAACCACCCACAGCCAAAGAGAAGACATGGCAGCCAAGCAGGTGAGCGGTTATCAGGCCCGGCCCAGATTGGACCTTCAGGAAAGAAAGACTCGTCTCCATTTGCAGTCGAGCTGCATCTAGTAAAAGATATGCTTTCACTAAAGCCAAGTGGTCACAGCGAAAGCAAAGCTAGATCTGAGGATTCCTGCATAAAACCCGGTAATCTTCCCTTTTTTTCTCTCTGGCCATCTACAATCATGTCCCCTGAAGGCCAATCATGCAGATAAGGAAGAAAAGTATTTATTTTAAAATATTTTAGGGAGGAAGCAGGGGAATCCCATCTCTTTGCTCACTCACGCCAGACCAACGCAACACTCTTGTATCATAACAAGCAAACATCTGCATCCAGTGGCTACACCATTACGTCTCCTTGCTGAATGGGTGTTGCCCACCATGAAACTGGGATGAAAAGGGCAGAGTTGGACCATGAAAATTAAGCAAATGAACTTGGATTGTTCTTGGTATAAAGAAGTGATGGATTTCTCCAAGAAGTTCTAGCTTTGTCGTCTTTGGAGCCATCCAAGGAATAAGGCGGAAAGACAACAGGCAGATGATAGAAAAAAGCAAAACGGCCTAGAATGGCAAAATGACTATATGTGAGATTTAGTATGTGTTAAATTTGATGTACATTCTAAAAAAATAAAATATGAGTGGACCAATGATAAGATTGATGTCCATGCTTGAAGCATAGAAAAACAAGGCTTTGTGTATATCTCGATGTCCTTCGGGTGTTGTGATGGTCAGATAGGGCTCACAGTTTAGGAGCAGACTGAGCTCACTTTCAAAGGTTCCCCTAAAACTTGCATGTTGTCAATATACACAGCAAACACACCCTCACAATATGTCCCCTTCCCAAGAATGGGGACACACCCACTCAAAATGGTGCACTCAAAATAGAAAGGGATCAGGATACGTTTTAGGATGGGAGACTTCTCCTGTGGCCCCTGGACCTAAACCCAAGACAATGTTTCAGAGATTCCTTAGCTCAGGTGTTGTACAAAGAAAAACAGGGGCAGTTGGGCCTAAAGAAGGTGCATCCTGTAAAATGGCGTTTCCAGAACCTTCCATCTCTGCCTTCATTCCTCAAATGAAACAATGGCATTGTTTATGGAGCCTACGCATCCTCTGGGAAATGCACAGCCTAATTTTTTTGCATGAGTTGCTGGTCAATTTGAGTGACATTCCTGACAATAATTGATTTAGGACTTGTTGGTTGCATCGGCCAAGATTCGGGAGGCTTTGAGTTCTAATCCTCCCTCAGGCAGGAAAACTTCCTGGGGGACTTTGAGCGGATCACCAGGAGACTTTTGAATTCCAGTCCTGCCTTAGTTCTTATTGAATTTGGGGTGGTAAATTTGGAAACATTTTCTCAGATTAATGTGAGATACTAAAATTGGAGATACCTAGAGTGTGAGATGGCCGAGTGTCCAATATTGTGGGTAGTGATGGTGGAAAGTGAAATTGTGGGATAATCGCTGTGGTGGGGATCAATTTTTTTTACTACCAGATCTGTGGACATGGGTTTGTGGGTGGGGCTTAGGCGTGGCTTGGTGGGCATGGCAGTGGAAAGTTACTTCAAAAGCCCATTCCTACCTCTCCCGACTAACCTGCTTTCCATCTCCGTTCTCCTGTGCAGGGCAACCAATCCAGCCGATCAGCTGGGACTCAGTGGGAGACAGAGAAAAGATGGGGGCAAGGCCAGTCAGAGGTGGTATTTGCCAGTTCTCTGAACCACTCAAAAATTCCACTACCAGTTCTCCAGAACTGGTCAGAACCTACTGAATTCCACCTCTGGATAAACCCCTCTTCCATGTGCCACAAAGCCACAAGTCTCTGCCTTCTTCTACTGCTTCTGCGAGAAGCAGAGGGATTTGTGTGAATCTTAGACTGACCTTCTTCTGATCCAACAGAGCTTTTCTTATCTCCTTAAAATAGAATTTTCAAAGGGATCCTATTCACAATTAGGAGCCTTTATGAGACAAAAATATTGATTCCTAATTGATCAACGATCTCTGTGGTTGGAGAGCAGAGCAGCTTCCATGGGTGCCTCTTCCTAGAAACCTAGAATTCCTCTCCCCACTTATTCAGCCCCTTCTTGGACCTGGATGAACATTATGCAGCATTGGAGGTTTGTGACCTGGTCAATCATGGGGCTGCCTTGAGACAGGATCCCTGCAACCTCCTCCTGGGAAGAGTCCCAAGGTCCCCTTTCTCTGGACATCTTCTCCAGCCCTTCAAAGACAAGAAAAGTTTGAAGGAGGAGCAGAGAAATGGCTAAGGTACAAATTGTGGAGTGGAAAATTAAAGGGCCTGAAAATGGCTATTTTATTTCTCTGGTTGTTGAAAGAAAAAAAAATATACAATAGAAATTTCTTTACAAACTTATTTTTTTTATTTACTTTTTTTTCCTGTGAAGTACATACAATCCCAAACTGAAATCCCAGACAGCTGTTCTGCTGAATTCTTTCTGCAAAGGAGGTTTTATCAGGAAATCAAGAAAGACTCATATAAGATGGATGAAGATTTCCGTCCTCAGCTGGGAGCCAGTCAAGCATGGCATTTCACATCATTCCGGCATTTTTAGGGAGAGGATCAGGCAACCAGGCTGGTGTTTGGTTCCCACAGTTTCCTCCTGACCTCATTTCCTACCCATTCTCTCGCACCCACCCACATGTTTAGCTGCTGTCAGTTGGAACAAGTATGTCAATCATTTGTTATAAGGTGTCATGTTCAGTATCTGTTGCTGAACAGCAGAATTCCGCTCACTTTTACAGAGGTCTCTTTAGCAATATTTATTGAAAGGGGAGGGAACTAAAAGAATTCCAGTCATTCAACAATTCCCCATTTTGAAACACACAGATATCATTTTCTTTGACTCCTGCATACTATCTAAATGGAAATCAAATAAAAGAAACATTAACAATTCTTCCGCTATCATAATGATGCTATATCTCATGTTTTTACATTTGTTCTGGCTGTGAGATGCTCCTTTGTGTTCAGCTCTGGCCTCAGAAGGATAATGTAGCACTTGGGGATGAAGATGCAGACCAGCAGACCACCACTGGAGGCCAGGATGGAGAAGACCTGCACAGCCACCATGTGTTTCCCTTTGGTGCTCAGGTAGGTGGGCACAAAAGTCACCCAGACACTGCAGAAGACCAGCATGCTGAAGGTGATCAGCTTGGCTTCGTTGAAGGCCCCAGGCAGATTCCTGGCCAGGAAAGCCACCGTGAAGCAGACGGCAGCCAGGAAGCCCATGTAGCTGAGGGTAACGTAGAACATGACAACGGCCCCTTCGTTGCATTGCAGGATGATCTCTCCAGGCTGGGAGTGGAGATCAGAGTCAGGGAAGGGGGGAGAAACTCCCAGCCAGATGGAGCAGATGATAACTTGGACACCAGAAGAAGACAGGATGATGGAGTTGGCCAACCTCTTCCCCAACCATCTCTTTGCTCGGTTTCCTGGTTTTGTGGCCAGGAAAGCCAGCACCACGGTGATGGTTTTGGCCAAGAGAGAAGAAATGGCAACCAAGAAGATGATGCTGAAAACCGTTTGTCGGAGAAGGCAGGTGGCTTTCCTTGGTTGACCAATGAAGAGAGAAGAAGACAAGAAGCAAAGCAGGAGGGAGACCAGGAGGATGTAGGAGAGGTCCCGGTTGTTGGCTTTGACAAGGGGAGTTTCTCGGTATTTAATGAAGATGATTAAAAGAAGGCCTGTGGTTAGGAACAAGAATAGGGCAAAAGAAACCAGGATGATGCCCAGAAGTTCTTCATAAGACAGGAAGGTTATTACTTTGCGGATACATTGGACTCTTTTTTTATTTGGGTATTTATCATCTGGACATTTGGTGCATTTTTCTGTATCTGAGAAAAAAAAACAACAACGCCATATTTCTTTTTCCTTTGCATTTCAAGATATATTATACATTCTTTGGGAACAAGTGATTATCAGGAGCATTTTCCAGGGTGTATTTCTTAATATCTCCAGAGACAAAAAATAAGTGTATCACTTGTTAAAAAAATACCTATGGTATATTTTTGACAGGCTATGAAATTGAGTGAAGGCTTAGGACTTGAACGATTTCCTTTGTAATGTTCAGAATATTGATAGGAACCTCCATTACTAAAGGTAAATAATGAATCGACTAATCTTTCTAGAGAAACGTATCTGTCAGGTGTCAATTCTTGTCATACTTGCCTCAGAGGATGCTGGCGGATCAAGTGACTGCTGCAAATAATTTGAAGTGGCCATTGGAGCAGTGGTGATATGGGTGCAGCCAGATACAGGCATCACTATCCATGCCACCACATTGTGCATCTTGTATATCAGCAATACCTTTTCAGTGTTCCTCAAAGGGAACCCATGTAGACTGCATTGCAATTCTACTTTCAGGTGGTGGACCTAAAACCATTCCTCACATTTCAAGGAACTCAGGTGTTCCTGGAGAAGTCAATGTGGAAGGAAGGACACATCCAAGCTAAAAAAAGGAATATTTTCTCTGGCAGTAGTCAAACTTGCCCAATCTGCCACAGCCACTTCTCTCTATCAGCCCTTCCTTCACAGTCTTTTTGTTCTTCTGTTTAGAGAAGAAACGGGGCATTTTGGAAATAAAGAAGAAACCAATTCAGCTTCAAAGTGTTTTTTAATTCAGAACTTTCATGACAATGCTCTGGATGGATCCAGTTCCACCAGGCCTCCCATTTTCCTCTGGTGTCACCCACCTTTCTGAGTGGAGAAGGTCCCCACCGGACAAGGAACACAGTCATAACAGCAAACTGGCTCTCCTTCTCGAGCCCTCTTGACAAATCCAGGATGACAACTTTCCACACATTCAGATTGAGGAAAGGACTGAGCAGAAAAAAAACAGGATTGCCAAAGGAAATGTGTTAGGACTCTCCATCCATGGAAAATGGAGGAAAAAATGGATATTAGGCAAGATATTAGATATTAGCCTCTGGTCTTCACTTAAGTAAATACAAAACCTCTCAGTATTTCCAAATGGTTGGAGATATAACTTCTGGAAGATTCTTCCTTTAGTTCCTCTCTTTTGCTTTTGGCATCTCACATTGCCAAAAAAAGAGGACTTTATTAAATAGAAAAGTCTTGAGAGATGGAACCAATGCTGGGATTCTAATGGTTCTGTCCAGTTGTATAGAACCGGTTGTTATGATTCCGCACAGTTTGGAGAACCGGCAAATCACACCACTGACTGGCCCCGCCCCTCTCCACCTGCCCCTCCCCTCCATTCCCAGTCAGTCCTTATCATGCATGTGCGGCATCTCCTGCAGCCTGCTTTTGCCCACTCGCCAGGCCAGCCATTGCTGCATGCCTTCCGCTGTGGCCCTGCCTGATCTCCCTGGGTGAGTGAGGCTCTGCAAGCTCTGGGGCCCAGTCACCTATCTGCCACTGCCAGTCACTTTTAACCCCACCACTCCACTTGCCTTTTGCTGCCACCATGCGCTGCCCTCACCCCCAACAGGAAAGGCCCAGCATCTGCGGTGAATCCAGGTGAGAGGCGAGATGCAGACTGGTGGGGACCCGAGCTACATTTCGCTGTACTGGAAGACATGTGGAGAGTCTCGTGTCCTCCTACTGCTGAGAAAGCAAGAGAATCTTTCCCGGCACAGCTTAGGGCGGCAGAGAGAAACAGGATTCAAGCAGGCCACTTCTCTGCCACACAGAGCCACCCGTTTCCCCATTGGAGAGGAAGTTGCAAACTTTTCACTATGCAGGGAAAGACTCTCTTGCTTTCCCAGCAGCAGGAGAATATGAGCCTCTCCACATGGGATTAGCTGGGATTAACAGAGCTGCTGGACCCTGCCGCCGGTGAGGCAGAGGTGTGGGGGAGGGAGATCAGGGAGCATGGCCCATTTGCCTACCATCCCTTCCCTCTCCTGCCCACAGCCCCATTGTTGGACCCAGAATAATCACCCCTGGTGGGCCTTGCCACAACCACCCGGTTGCACCCATTAAGGCAACAGGCGTTGTCATTTTGAAGTTGAGGGAGAATTTGGAGAAGGAGGTGGAGGGTCCTGCAGTGGCTGGTACAGGAGAGCCATTGAGAAGCAGGGAAGTGGCCTTCTAGTGGTCCAAGCTGGTGTTCAGGCTGGAGGCGGGCCATGGGAAGTCAGACCATCGAGGGAAAGGGGGATTGCCAGGTGGAGCTGCCCTCTCCTAGCAGAATCGGGACCATTGGGGTTGTCCTAGGGATTGAGTGAGTCGAGCCGCAGCTCCTTCCCTTCTTAGCTCAGGGAATGGCCTTTTTGTGCAGGAGGAAGACTGCGGAGGGGGGAAGTCAAACTGAGTGACTCCTCTGGTGTCTTCGCTGGATTATTTGGGCACATACAAGCGAGCACAGTTAAAGGCACTGCTGTCGCATGTGAGCTCAGGCCTCAATGCATGTCTCCGTAAAGCCAGCACCAAAGAAGTGGGCAATCAGATGAACCTGTGGTGCAATGCTCACTCGTATCTTGGATGCTCCAGGCCGTCTGACCTCAAAGCCCCTCAGGAGCTGCCGTTCCCAGGTCTCTACTCGCCTGTGCTTGGTCGCCCCCTCTTCACCTTGATGAAGCGGCTGGCCCTGCCCCTCACCCTCACCTGACCTGAGAAGGTGAGGGTGACGGTGGGGGATAGCGAAGTGGCCGGGTCCCTATCTTCCCGATTCTCTCTCCCACTCTGTGTGTGTGTGTGTGTGTCTCCCTGAAAGCATGGCCAAGCCAGCAAGCTCTCCTTCGCGCTCTTCGTTACTTCTTTCATTTCTTCTTTTTGGAATCCAGACTGGCTCAATAATTGCCAGACTATGGTGGAAACGTCCCTTCGGGAGACCCTCCTCATCCTCCTCCTCCTCCTCCTCCTCCTCCTCCTCTCATAACTAGCAGTTGCGGTGGGGCTGGGAGGGTGCATGCGCACGGGAAGATTCTCCTCAAGCAAATGCCAAAGCACAGCAAAACCTGGTATGGGGTAGGAGGCTGCTCACTTGAGGAGCGAGCATCTTCCCACACAAGTGCACCCTCCTGATCCATCCAGAGCTGCTGGGTGCGAGAGGAGGAGGAAGAGGAGGAGGGTCACCCGAATGGACGCTTCCACCGCAGTCTGGCAATCGTTGTTCAGCCAGTGTGGATTCAAAAAAGAAGAAATGAAAGAAGTAGCGAAGAGCACCGCTTGCTGGCTTGAGGGAGACACACACACATTCACAGATACACAGACACACACACATACAGAGCGGGGAGAGAGAGGGGAAGATAGGGACCGGCCGCTTCGCTATCTCCCACCGTCACCCTTACCTTCTCTTGCTGCTCCATTTTGTGAACCATCTATGGTTGAGTATATCCTTCAAACTGGTGAGAATCCCGCAAGGGCTGGGGAATGTGTCACTAAGAGTTCCAGGTTTGTTTGCTCCTTGTGCCCAAAATAGCAAAGAAAAAAAGGGAATTCTGTTGACCAGGGCCTGAATTCAGATGAATTTGAATCATGATTGGGTGGAGGTGCTTTTGGTCCCATTGGGAGAGAAACTTCGTCCTGCTTGGGGAAAAGTGTCCCCTGAAAGGGCCGGTTCATACTTGGGACGGTTCTTAAAGAGACCCGACCTGGTCAGACTTATCCATGCCTCTCTTTTACACACACACAAACACACACATACACACACACACACACAAAGTTGGGGGGGAGGGGGAAGACAGGGAAAGACGCAGAGAGAGAGAGAGTGATACAGAGAGGGGAGAAAGAGAGAAAAAGAGGGGATGAGAGAGAAAAAGAAAGACAAGAAAGAAAACAGAAAGAGAAAGAAAAGAGAGAAAGGAAGCAAAAGGAAGAAAAGGGATAGACAAAGAAAGGGAGAGATGGAAGGAAGGAACAAAGAAAAAAAAGAAAGGAAGAGACGGAGGGAGGAGAAAGTGAATGAGATATATGAATGGACAGATAAATACATGGAAGGACGGAGGGAAGGAAATAGAAAAGAAAGGAGAGGAAGGAAGGACACAAACCCAGGATTCAGAAGACTCTTTAAAGCAGCACAACAATCTAGGGCTGGCCTGCAAGGGATCTCAGAGGTCATTTAGTCCAACCCCCTTCTCCAGCAGGAGATCCTTACAGAATCAAAAATAGCAGGGTCAGAAGGCTGTGTGTGTGTGCATGTGTGTTTGTGTTTATGGTTGTCAAAACTCCAAAAACAGGTCAAGGAGCTCTGGGAGATCAGTCGTAAATTAGAACACTTGCTAAGCAACTGGTCATTAAGCAAGGACCAATTCTATTTGGTTTGCAAATCACACGGCCACCTGGCCACGCCCACCCAGTCACATGGCCACCAAGCCACACCCATAAATTAAGCCACGCCCATAGAACCAGTTGTTACAAAATTTGAATCCCACCCCTAGATGGAACTGAGAAAAGATTTCAGCATTAAGTGATAACCAGTCGGTTCCTCCTCATGACCCCATTAACACGCATTTCTCCCCTCTTCTTACACCTCTAATTTGAAGGTGTGATATCAGAACACTCTTGATAATTTCAGGTGAACTGAAAGCCTTGGAGCTGCTTCCTAGGAGCAGAAGGCCCATTGCTCCATCCCAGGGAGGGTGAAAGGGAGGCATGGAGAGCTCTGGCCAGGTCAGGCCTCCTTAAGAGCCTCCCAGATTATGGAGCTGCCCCTTCAGGGGACACTTTTCCCCAAGGAGGATGAGAAGAAGCTTCTTTCCCCCAATGGGGCCAAAAGTGTTATGTCCCTGGAACTTAAAGAAGTCCCCACCCAGGTCCGCTCACGCTGCGGGGGCGTTTGCCCTCTCTCTCATTGGCTGGTTCTCCCCAGCAGCCAGCTATAAAAGCAGGCTGCGGGGTCCAACCAGTCGCTGATCGCTGCGAGCCAGTTCCAGGCTGGGTTAGCACGTTCAGCCCTTTATTACCTTAATAAAGTATGTGTTGCATCCATGCCCTGGTCTAGCCTCTCATTGCTCAACTACAACAAAAAGGATCTCCATCCACTCATGATTCAATCCCATCTGATACAGTCCAAGCCTGGATTCAGGCCCCGGTCAGCAGAATTGCCGCCTTTGTTGCTCTTCTGGGCACAAGGAGCAAACAACCAGAAGTTACTTAGGGATACATTCCCCAGCCCTTGTGGGTTTCTCACCCCTTTGATGGAGACCCTTAATGTCCACAAAATGGAACAATATGGAAGCCTCCCAAGCAGCCTAAGGGAAAAAATCCATTTTCTCCTGCCCCGATTCAGTTCTCAGTGAAGGTCAACCACCTTTGGGGAATAGAATCAGCCCTGTTGAAATGGGACCTCAGGCTTTGGAAAAGGGAGAGAAGACACCAAACTTTCTCTTACCTTGTTGAGCAGCTTTAGCCGTGAAAGAACATCTTCGTCGATATAAAGTCTCTGTCTTACAAAATACGCCAGAGTCTCTTCCGTGGGATCATCCCTGGGAAGAACCAAGAAGCCCGAAATGAACATATCTGCTGCTACCTCTCCATTTGGGTCCATGTAGAGTTCATACTTTGAAATATTGACAAACTCATTCTTCTCCAGGAAAAGATGGAACTAGAATGGGAACATGCAGCAATTTTAAAAGCACAAAACTTTGTTTCTTATCCCAGATGCTTTTTCACATTTGAATCTTTCTTCCGTAGTTGTCTAGTTTACAGACATGCTTCATTAGGAAAATAGATGTTACCCCTATCTTACAAGGGAAGGAAAAAAGTTCACAAAAAAATTGTTGATCATATTTTGACAATATAGATTTTGACAAAATATAGTTGAACAACATAAAAAAGGAGATTTATGAACTCCCTGAAAGCAACAGGTTGGTTATCAGAAACAGGGATTTCTGAAGAGGAAAATTGTCAGGGTCATCCTCTCCCAGGAAGCCCAGACAGGAAACCTGAGCTAGGCCCACTTCGCTGTAATGCTGCACCGACAGGATTTGGGGAGTCAGAAAGTACAAATCTCCCACTGACCCTTTTTTTGATGCAGCTGTAGGTGTCCTCCTCTTATCTGGTTCTTCCCCAGGCAGAATCTCTCCTCCACCCCCCAAAAGTCATTCCCTCCTATCACGGCCCTTTCTAAATGGGTTGTGGGAAAGCGGGGGATATAACTTATGTGCTCTATGCAGGTCATCCTCACATATTATTTCATTTCCCAAATACATTATGGAAATACTGCTGATATAACTTGATCTCAGGAAAGAATAACAAACAATTTTGTGATGTGATCAGAAATCTAGTTAAGTGAGGGGTGGATGGTATGATAATTAAGTGGATAAAAACTGATTTTAAAATGGTACTCAGATAATCTTTAGTTTTTTAAATATTTGTCATGAAAGTGAGAAGATACTACATTTTGTCATTAAGTCATCAATTTTTCTATGTTGTCATTAATATAATATTGTTGATAAATCGCTATTATACAAGATTTATAACAATTCTCAGGCAAATATACTTTTATGTTATTTAAACATTACCAACTTTCCAGAAAAATATTTCTGATTTCTCCTAGAAACAACTGTAACTAAAAAGCAATAGAAAACTATCTGGGTTTTAGGATTTGATAAATAATAGTGTCTCATATAAGAACATTAATGATGCACTGGATGAAGGATTGTGCCAAGCTTGATAAGTATATAAGGGAGCCAGTTTGCTCTACTGGTTAAGCCTATGAATTAGAAAGCAAGAGGATGTGAGTTCAAGTCTTGCCTTGGTCATGAAGCAGGCTGGGGGATTTGGGGCCAGTCTCTCAGCCCAACTCAATTCACAGGGTTGTTGTTTTGGGGAAAATGAACACACAACTACTCATTGGTACTCAGCCCCCATGGCTTCTGCAGGGAAGGGCTTTTAAGGATGGGGGATGAGTTAGTGCACTTAGTGAACTCAAACAAGGTCTCGAAGATCTGGAAATCAAACAAGATGGGGCTGCTCTTCCCAAGAATGTTTATTTGAGCAGCCTTTAGAGCAAAAAGATATTTATATCGAATAACCCTGCCAAAAGTCCAAAGGGAATTAACCTCTGAGAGCTGCAACGGAGTTCCCAGAGCCGTTTCAGGAGGCCGATAAAAAGAAAGAGCGCCTGAGCTGAGACTGGGGGCCCTGAGGACAAAGGGCCACTCCAACTGCTGCTCACGCAGAGGCGGTATTCAACCGGCTCTCACCGGCTCAGGTGAACCGGTGGTCACCCCAGGTTGGACACACCCCTGAACCGGGTCGCCTGCTTGTCCCAGTCGCTCTCCTAGCTTTCCCTACCACATGGTGGCAGATCGGGCAGATGTCCCAGGGCTGTTCCACATGCGCACTGTGTGTGCAGCCGTGACTGTGCTACTGATGCAGTGCGCATGTGCAGCAGCCCTGGGACATCCGCCTGTCTCCCCAGCCTCCCGGAGCATGTTTTCTTATTCTCCCAGTGGACGCGCCTCCTCCAGTCCAGCCCGGCCTGGCCAGCCAGCCGTGGGGTGGGCGGATGTCCCGGGGCTTCTCACCCTGTTGTGGCGATATGCCTGCAGGAGCCTCTCAGGCCGGCTGAGCCGGGAGCCGCCATTCCCAGGCTTCTACTCTCCCGTGCTTGGTCGACGCCTCTTCATATATGGATTCCTCTCCTTTTTTTCTCCCTCCCTCCCTCCCTCCTTCCATGTATTTATCTATCCAACTTACAAAATCTCTCAGTTGGACAAGGGAGGATTCAAGACTCTTCCAATGACTGAAAGAGGTGTTGGGAGTTAAAACCCTTCTCATTCCTAGGAAAATGAAATATTTTAGGATATACTAAAAAGGGAGAA